>JABFOX010003200.1:0-10563 GCA_022817665.1 Axea sp. ZL-2020
TCTTTTTGTTATTGCAAACATTTCGTGTTTTCATTTATCGTTTTTTTTGTTTGTTTTTGATTTTTTTTTTTATTATCATTGTAAACTTTTCAATTACGAATATTTGAATCAGTTACGCATCTTTTTTTCGAACAACTAAAAAATATTAGAATACGTATGCAATTCATCTTTATAAAAACGAACAACGCAATTTATCTCACAGTAAAAGCATTCAAATCGAAATTGTAATATCTTCTTTGATTTGCAACAACTCAAAGAGAAATGGAAAATCTACGCTTTTTTCCCGAAAAAAAGAGCGCTTTTTTACAGAATCGGAATCGTAATTAAAGCAAAAACCAACCATCCATTTGTTAATGAAAATCGAACTCCCAATCATCGGCAGCGTTTAATGCGCGAAACCTGTCGCTGCAATTAGTTATTGGGTTCTTTTAGAAACAAATCTCACGGCATGGTGGATCGTCAAAGTGCTCACGAAATCGAATTCTTAGTCAAAGGGTCGAAATGTTTCCTGTCAAAGAAACATCGATGTATTTATGTACAAGCCAAAACCAAAATAGTTAATGGCATTGATACTTTTCACATTCTTCTTTTACCGTTTCTTTCTGTATTTGCTGCTCTCCCTTTCTTTTCGATTTCTGATCGTTTTTCTGTATTTTCCGTACAGTTTCTCACTAGATCAAATTGACTTCAACGAGCCCTTGGAAAACTGCACCACTTATCGGACAGCTGCGAGATTGATGACTGAGCTTATTGGCACAAACGCTGTGCCCCGTTTTTTTGCACACTTAACACGTATTTTATTTAACGCTGTCATTCGTCAGGCCTGCAAAATCTTTAAGTGCATTTAACTGTGGTCAAGTTTGATAGCAAAACTTCCAGAAGTTGTTTTTCCTTATAACAATCTTCACCCATAGGAATAGGAAGGACTGAAGAAATTATTTTTTATCGTAAACATTTTCAAAACTTTGACTGTCAATGTTCATTTAAGCACAAATATAAATAAAACATTCTGCTCTTTTATTTATTTACATAAAATTACATTGAGTATTTAATTTGGCGTTTGCCCCTTTGATTAAAAATCAGCCTTTTTTTTTGCTCTGTACTTTGTTCGATATTTTCATTTGTCTTTGATTATCTACAAAAAAGTCAAACGAATTCTTTTGTTATTAGAAATTCTCTGATGAACTTGCGAAGGAAGAATTAATTGAATTTTATATCTTACTATAATAATTGCGTTTGTAATACAATTATTTGCTTCTTTGTATTTCATTACTGTATATATAAACCCCCAATACGAAAACTATTATTATATATGAAATGTCATATATTAAGCATCCAATCACATAATAATTATTAATATTACATTTTTTACAGTATTAAAGTATTACAGTATTTACAGTATTACAGAAAATTGTTTAAAAATTTGTTGTCATGTTTTCAATAGACGTTTTAATCTGAAAGAATTAATCAAAATAATTTATTCTCAATATAAAGTAATTAAATTAAAATTTCGTGGGCACAAATTAAAATGTGTAGCTTCTAAATTGAAACTACTTTAACTACCGTTGAAACTACTGAAATTACTTTCTTATGCACATGTGTATTATTTAATTGATTTAATTACCAGACAATTTATTTCTATTTAGCTTTTACGTAAATATTAATATCTTAATCAATGTCTTATTATTAATTAATTAATGTAGATAATATTAAAACATTATCCACATATGCATAAAATGCTTTTGTAAGAACATACGTAATATCACAAACAAAAAAGTATCGATAAGTTATTTTACTAAAAGATATATTTTTCATTTGAATTCATTAAAACAAACTTGATTTTTGGAATTAATGGAACATTCATATTGCAAATTCAAATGTTGGAATTAAAAAATTGGAATAAAAAATAAAATTTAATAACAAACAAACAAACGAATTAACTTTTAATAAAACAAAGACCAAACAAAATTTATTCTCCTTTTTATTTCAAACCCTTCAAAGGAAACCACTAAAAATCAACAGTGAAAATGCTAACCGTTCGTTTCTATTTTAAACAAATTCCAATACGGAAGAGTCAAAGGAAAAACATGAAAAAAAAAAGAACAAATAAGAACAAGAAAAAAACCAAACGAGCGAGCACGAGTCGATAGGAACACGTGTTGATAGGATTTAGATAAAGCCAGGAACTAATCGGAAACAAATCGTGCTTTTGAAACTCGAACGAAAGGAACGGTGGGCGACTCTTTCCGTTGAAAGGAAAGAACAGTCAAGCTAATTAAAAGTTGCGTTTGGCTCGCCGCTAAGACGCCTCTTGAACTGATTTACCGGCGAAACTTGTTCGACCAATTTCACAGACGTACCATTAAGTCCTTTGAAGGCTCCAAACATCGCTTCGGCGTTGATTTTAATTAAGTCTGTACTTACGTTCATCGGATTACACGAGGACAAGTATTTGTCATGTTAAAAAACTGTGCTTCATTTTGTGTCTTCGTTAGTCGGATACTCGGATGCAATTATCATTTGTTTGGAGCGATGCTCGTTGTCGAGTCATCGTCTCAGGTTCCCGAATATTTCTTGTGAAATGTCATCAGTCAATTTTCGACTCGAAAAATTCAATTTATAAATTGTCGGTTTAGAATCGTCATTTGAAATGACGAATTAGACGAATTGCAAAATGATGCAAAATAGTGTACTAGATTTCTAATTGGCAATTTAAGTGTTAAATTTTGTTTGAGAGTGAATTTCGAAACGTCTTGTTTCTATAGTTAAATTTCAGAATAGACGTCATGCTTACGAATTTTGTTAAATGGTTTCTTCTGCAATGCTTGGTTTTCATCATAAAATGAGTATAATTTAGTTTTGTACAACGTATATTCAGTTCTTCGCAATCTCGTAATAATTGAGATTACGTTAGCTGATATCATTCTCATCAAATAAATTATTATTTAGCCATTTCTGATATGCAGTTGGATTTAAAACTTTATGTCTGTTTGACGGTACATATCGCGTTTTTGAAAGTAACTCTACGTTACTCTTCAAAATTGCAATTATTGCACAAAATTACAGTACATTTTTAATATTTGTAAAGAAACAGGTTTCGTTCTGTGATCATCCATGAACTCATCAGTAAGGCTAAAATTATCAATGCCTTATACATCTTATCATTGGAATGATCAAGAAGCAACTGACAACTTATTCGTCCAATATATAATCATTTCACGCCAAAAACGTGTAGTTTCTTTCTATTCATTCTTAATTAACACTGAATTAACCATTATTAAATTAAATGACCAAAAATAATAAATTGAACAGCCAATTACTGTTTGTTATTAAAAATATATTTAATCAAAACCAGAAGCTCGGTACTTTGAAATTATGTGTTTATTTGTTTGCGTGCAAATTTATTATTATTTTATTTTCTTTTTTTAAATAATTTAAACTCATTTTCTTAAATAAAGCGAGGAAACGTGCAAATGAAGAAAACAAACAATAATACGGCTGAGTCGAGAACTTCAATTACATTTGTATACATTTGAAAAGAGAATGAAACGAGAAACATATTTATTAAAACGCACATCTTTATAATTCATATTAATGTCTTTCAAAAGTTTAAATCGGTAAAACAGATGCACTCTTCAGCCGCGGCGTTTTCATCCGTAATAGCTTCCCTTGATCCGATAAAACGTAAATCAAAAAGAGTTAATTGCATAGTTGATAAGTTTATTCTCACGAGAAAAGTTGTTTTCATGAACAGTAATAAAAAATAAAAGAAGAAGTAAACAACTCGGGGGACTGCTCCATTCTTTTAAGAGCTCAGTTTTACGACATCCTCAATAAAACATTCGGAAGACGCGACACGACGGTATACGAATCAGCTAAATTATAAAAGAAAGATGTCACTGAACGGGCATTTAAACCATTTTTCTTGCAAAATATGCGCCAGCGTAAGGAAAAGTTGAACGCTGTTGAAAAGCATTGGCATAATCGTCTCGAGTAATTAGATGTTTATTCATGATCTAAATCAGGTTCATAAAATTAGCTCCTTTTATTCGCCGCTAGTGATAAATTCAATTTTTCCCCCTGAGTGAAAATAAAAAGAACGTTTCATGAATGTGCAGTTTATTCATTTGTTTACTGTTCTGCAAGACATTCGGCGATATTTGTAAATTTGATTACGAATAATTTAGCATAATGAGAATTTCTGTTTCTCAGGCTCTCAAATGATAGTAATGAATATGACAACTGAAACTAATGAATTGATAAACGCCACGTAAAATAGTTCGTTTGAAAAGAAATGTAATTTTACAAATGAAATACCAAATGGACGTTTTGGTAGTGAAATTACGCCGGCAAACAAACATTTGAACGTAGTTAATGATTCCTTGGTAACGATTTAATCTCTCCGAGACAAATGCTTGTTCGATAAAACTTAATATATGTTTGATTATAAATGGTATACATTTCTGCAATTATATTTTATAAATAATGAGAAAAGATTGCTCAGTGGTGTTTTGTTTTAATTATAATTAGTTACAAATGAAATCCATTACTCTTGACAAAAGAAGTTGTTCAATTGTTCTTATGTATGATCACTTCTTTCCGAGAATATTAATGATTAATTATAATATACATATTTATTATTAGTTATTACCTACTTTAACGATAACAAATTACATTTGACTGTTTATCTTTATAATATTATAATTTTTAAGAATGACATTTATAACTTGCACGTTTAATAAACTGTTGTAATTTTTTTATTATTTTTGCAAACTTAAACAACAGTATAAGAAGAATGTTTCAAACAGAGATTATTCTGATTGAATTTCATAATGATATATATAATTGAAATAACGTTTTAATAATTTAAATTAATTAATCAATAATTCAAATGAAATCTTTTCATCCGAATATTTGATATAATTATTGTTGTACAAAATCCGTCTATTTATAAAATTACGCACAACTAACAGAATTAAACTTCATTTAATAATTATTAAACATGAATGACTCTTTTGAATTAAAAGAAATGAACTGAAAGTGCAACATTTCAAGAAAAAGATTACATAAAAATTTCAAGGAATTATTTTACAGCAAATTAATTTTGTTACAATTAAAGTAGAATTTATGCCGAATAGACACATCATTGAATGTAATTTTTATTAAATTAAAACATTTCCGAGCACAAATAATTCCAGTGGTAGATTCGTATATAAAAAAGTTCCGCGTACCCACAAATACCGAAATGTCTTTAAAAGTAACATCTTTCAACTTAAAACAAAAAGTAATGTATTTTTTCCATAATTTAAAGCCGTTAAAAATTAAACATACAATATAGAATATAATATAAACATTATATGTTTTATGTATATAAATGTAAATAATAACGAACATATCGCAAAATTTCAAAATTATCCAAATTTTAATGCAAAATTGAACTGTTCAACAACTTCACCGGTACAAAAAATCCCTCTTTCAACCGTACAGTGAAAATTTGTTTGAAAATAATTCATGCTACTTCATAAACAATCAATTTTTTTTTTTTTTTTTTTGACAACAAAATGGTTAGGTAGGCAAAAATGTGAATGCGAGCAAATCTTTTTCTCGGTTGGCGACAAGGAATAAGGGTCTTGAAACAAAATACGTGAAAATCTCGTTGAATGCACGGCGTCGCGAATGATTTAATACGCCGAGGGAAAACTGTTTGCCGGTCGAGCCGCTGGAAATAAAATGGAAAATTGTTCCGGGCAAATGAATTAGCTGTCGTGCGTGGAACGGCTGCAGATTTTTGATTGTTTTGCAGTAGCAGTCTTTTTTTGCTCAAGCCAAGTGATCGCCCTTTCGCCAGCACAGCACAATTTTTTTCTATTCCTTTTTGTCCATCCGCGCCATTTTTTCGTTTCGCTTTTTTTTTCGCCATTGACGTCACCTCGTAGATATTCCCAATCGTAGGAATCTCGCGCTTAATTGAAAGGGATAGCGAAAAATAAGAAAAAAAGTTGCGAGCGAAAAAAGTTAGGGAAGCGCGATTGGAAATCAAGAGCGACAATCTGGAAGTTAAGTTGAGATGTGAATGTTTTATTCGCAGACGGAGATTTTTTCGTATTTTTCTTTGTCGTATTCATTCTTATAGCTGGTGTAAGGATAAAACGAATTAATTAAGCTTTATGAAGATTTTAATCAGACATTGTTTATTGAAAAATGTGAGATTTTATAGAGATTTTAATTATCACTTTATTGTTTTGTTATTATTATTATTATTGTTATTATTATTATTACTATTATTATTATTATTACTATTATTATTATTATTATTATTATTATTATTATTATTATTATTATTATTATTATTATTATTATTCAATATTTTCAAAGTCATCATAATAATCTGTTATAATTAGTTCAATAAAATATTTCTGAAAATGTTTTGAATGAAGGACAAATTTATACTTTTTGTCAATTATACAAATAAAAAAATAGGTGAAAATTAATATTTATCAGATAATATTTCAATTTAGCAAAGTCAAATCTTTTACATGCTCGGCAAAAACTAGTCAAGTACAAAAAAATGTCATTTACTCCGTAAGAAAAAATGAAATTCACTGTTTTATCAAGACCTTTGTAGATATTTTTAAATATTTTCGAACCTCAAAAATAAATATTCGATGTGGCTTTCTAAGGCTATATTGGGGAATGTAACGGAGGAGTGTAAACGTCTACCTTTAAGGACTATAAAAAGGTCCTATCAGTAAATTTGCAAAACTTTTAAAGTATTCAATTCCAGGTCCTACAGTGTTTTCTCATTGAATCCTTTATGCTTTCTATTTTAGTGCCTTTAATAGAAGACGTTTAAGAATTTTAAAGGCTTTCTTAAAATAGCTTTTTAAGGCTTCTATGTTAAAATCTCTAATATGATATATTTTTATAAACGGAAATACGGAATACGATTAAAACAAAGATATGTATAAAATTAAAAATTTACTATTTAAGTAACATTGACAGTAATTGGTTTTATTGCTAATTTCATTAAATCAGTACTTTTGTTGTTATTTCGACTATATTTAGAATAAGAACAATTATAGATATTCAAAAACTGAGTTATTTATTATTACACATGATGTTGATTTGACAGCATTATTTTCCTCAAAAATATTAAAACTGGATAGTACAATTATAAGAAATTATCTGTAAACTCTGAATTAAATATTTCTAAAGATTCAGGAATGGTCTTGAAAATTGAATTTAAGAACAATTCAAGAAATTGATAAATATAACATTATTCAGTAAACTGTTTTCGATTTTACGATATTAGTTGAAATAAATTACACAAAACGTAATATTTCAATAAATGAAAATGTTTTGGTATAAATAAAAAACGATCTGAGATTATTGCGAATCTCATTTGTAAAAAGGAAAAAAAAAACAAAAATTCCTTTTTATTTATTTAAATAAAATTAATTATATTGTAACTCCCCAGGATATTTTCTTGCAATAAGAAAATAATAAAATAAAAACGTTGATTTCTTAATCCAAAGATATCATGAAATAAAGTTTTATCGACCTAAAGAAAAAAAGAAAAACGTTCGACTGATGTGATAATTATCATTCCAACTTTCTTTCGCCTCTTTTTAATCGAGGAAGCCATCGCCCGACAATCCTCAATCGTCTCAATTTCTGTATTTTCCACGGGTCAAACAGTTCGAAAAGTTTGTTAGCGATGCCGTTTTATATCCGCACGATGATTGAGTAGTCGACCGCGCGAGCTCCAAGTTTTCAGGACGCGAGCGCGTCATCGTGTTTGGGCGCATTACTTTCGCGACCCGACATCGCCGATAACTCGAAACTTTGTGTTCCCGGTACCATTCGTTCAACCGCCTGGAGGAACGATCCTAATGGACAAAGTTGTGTGTAACAAATCGATTGTTTTACCAGTTAACATATTCACGAAAACAAGTTGCTCTGCTGCTTTTGAAGAAATCGAGGCGCATTTGTCGCCGCGTTTTCTGACAATTCGAAATTGAGACAATCCGGAGATTAATTGCCCCGGTTGTTTTTTGTTTTTTCTTTTTCTTTTACGACAGAAAGTTGTGTTTTCATTTAAGAGCTAATTTAAAAGTCGAACACCTATTATTTCAGCTTCTTCTTGCCTTGAGGTGCAGTTTCAAGGACTTTTTGTTTGCTTTTACCGTTGTAATTACAAATTTTGAGACAGTAAATAATAAGAAATTGTTCTGAAAATAAGTGAATGAACTTTTTTTAAAGTGGAATAAAAGATGTTTTAATTTTATTTTGCTATCTTTGAAAATAATTTAAGATGGATACGAAATTCATTGGAGAAAAATAAAAGTGTTATTTAAGATGATTTGTAAGATCTACAGTTCTGGAACTGGTTTATGTCTCTGGAACGAAATTTATTGTGTTCAAAATGTTCTTTTATGTTCTTTTAAATATTCGAAACCGGGTAAAAATCTCTCTTTACAGAAATATGTTTTGAACACTTAACATTTTATTTATGTGATGAATTAAAAATATTTTTTATTTTATTTGCAAATAGTACTATATAACATATTATATACCACTATTAAGTGATTAAAATTAAACTAGCTTAAAAGTAATTTCTTCATTAAGCTATTTTGTTCTTTTATTTAACTATCATATTTTTACGTATCATATACAATGATATTTTAAAGATTAAAATAACGTTTACTCTTAATTTTTATTATTTGAAACCTCTTAAGTCCTTTGGATAAAACCTCTGTTTCATCTGTTTATCGTTCTCGACATCTTTAAAAATAAATCTCTTCATATACTATATACCATATTCTCTAAATTTATTTTTTATACACTAAATTTTCTTTCAATGATCTTTTCACCTTAAAAATGTCTAACTTCAGTTAAAATTCCATCTAGTCTTGACTCTTTTTATTTTATCCTGGACTTTCCTTTTTTTAAAACCAACTTAGAAAACTTTCTTCGTGTTATATTTCCCCTTCGGTTTTCTTTTAGTTTGAGTAAAAAATAAGTAACACTCTAAACTGTTCTTTGTAAACTTTTAAACTAATATTATAATTTAGTATTTAACAATTTTTAATCTTCGTCCTTACACTTTTGATTCTTTCTTTTTCATATTTCAAAATAATATCTTTTAGCGTTTATGTAAACTTAGTTCATTCACTTTTTGATCTACTTTCTGTTTTTCATAGCACAATACTTTTTTCAACTAATTACATTTAAAAATGTATTATTTGTTTCTATCCATCTCATTTTTATTGTATAATTATTCATTTAAACTGCTTGAAAACTGTAATCTACAACTGGAATAATATACTTTATTATCACGAACACTAATATTTTTTATCTTTTCTCTTCCTTTTACATCAATTTTGAATTCATTTCTACCGAATTTATTCCAAACGGAATATAATCCATAGACGACCCAGTTAAAGCTTCAAATTTAGAGCTGCTGTTAAAAATGAATCAGTTCACAATTATTTAGTCAATCACTTTACTAACTTTCTCTCCTGTTCTGCTTCTTGAAATAAAGATTATAATTTTCTTTTATGAAAATACGAACATTTATATATATACTTTATTTATTCATTATAACTGGATTATAGATTTTATATTGAAATGCAAAAGAAGAAACCATACACAATACCGCATCATCTCGAGTTTAATGTACACGTAAATTGATTTAAAAGAAAGCACTGTGTTTCTCGTACAGAATAAAGCGGTTATTTTCAACTAGGTCTTTACTAGTCAAATCGGTTCCAATTGTTAAAACTCTCGCTTTGCACCTAGTTTTTATATTTATTTTATATACAATATTTATATATTATCACCTAATGAAGTCCAGATGAAACTTGTGCAAGATTTCGATCAACCTCTGACAGGACTCGGATTTGAAAAATGAACTCTTATAGTATTCAAATTAAGTTCGTACATAGACAGTAAACGCACTCACTCTCTGGGCTATTAAACAATTTTATGACTTTAAATAAGATGAATTTAAATATCTCATTTAGCACCGATCTGAACACTGATATGAAAAATTTCCTTCATGTTTAGATCACAGTCATAGTTATTTTAAAATTTTAAAGTCTACAAACAACCAAATTTGGTCATCAGTTTATTACATCCGTTTTCCTCATCTAAATTTTATGCAAAATTGGAATAGATCTCATTTTGATTGAATCTGATTCTCATTGCAATTACATAACATTTATATATATAATACAGAAATAACATTTAAAGTGTCATATTTGGCATTACATGATACACCTTATCAAAGTAATGAAGACGATAAAGCGTATACAAAAAAAAAAAAAAAAAATAAATTGTTCTTCCCAAGTTTTAATAAAGAATTTAATTAAAGCAATTAAAAACAAAATAAAATTAAAACATTGATTTGTTAATTAATTGGTTTTGTTTAAATCAATCACGATATTTTTTATATTTGAACAATTGTTTTTTATTAACAACTTCAACCCTAAGTCCCATTGTCCATTACTTCAATTTTTGACTTTTTTGCGACATTTCCAATTTTCTTCCAAAACAAATTAC
>JABFOX010003201.1:0-10563 GCA_022817665.1 Axea sp. ZL-2020
GTCTTTTCCAAGACATTAAACTCCAATAAAACGACAGCTCCTTGTACGTATTGATAGCATTCATTCATCGCAGCCATCCTGACCGATAGTCACCGGATAGTTTAACGCCAAACGTCGCTAATTCCGTTCAATGTATTGTGCGCGAAAGCTCATTTGTTTGGTCGAAGCTGCTGCATATTTGTCGACTTTTAGCACCGACACGCGCGTCCGTTCAATTTTTTTCTATCTCATTCTGCATTCCCCCATCCTTGTTCAATTTCAATACGCACGTATCAGAGGTGAGCACTGGCGCGTGGTCAATTTTATTAATGATCAACACTTGGACGTTTTTCATTCCTGAAATAGTATCTGTCCCAATGGATGCTGTTACTTGAAAAGAAATGCAATGATTGGATTTTTCTACGCCCAGTTTGAAGAAACGTATTATTCTCTTGAGGATTTCTCTGACAAACTGCGTACTTGTCACATTAATCAATTATTCATCTATCGATATTCATTATTAGTCGATGTCGTTGAAACTCTGATACGATAATATATGAAAAATATGATATGAATAAATTTAACATGATGCTTATTAGCAGTCATCTTGGAAAGTATTGTAAAATGACACAAATACACGCACACATATTTTCATATCAATTTTTTAAAGTATTTTATTGCACTTTTAATATATATTGTTTTAAGACTATAATCTATTTACTTAGTTGTCTCAATCATTTTACATTTCCAAGCATTTAAAATTATAAATTTCAGTGCTTTTTAAGTTTTTTTACAAAATATTTTACTATTATTCACATATTTATTATTAAACATAACGCTTTCAGTTACTCTTGTTTTTAGGATTTTGTTAATAAAATGTTTAATTTATATGTTATATAATTTGTCATTTTTATTATCTATGTTAATGTTTTCTTTGTAATGGTTTTATGCTAATTAATACATTTCTTTATATGTAATTACATATAAACTATATGTTTATAAATACTATAATTATAGTATTTATATTGTTTTGTATTACTGATTATACCATTGCTATTACGAGTATTTTACATTATAATGTAATTATAATGTAAATATAATAAAATATACAGTACATTATAATGCACAAAAAATTATTGTGCATTATTTCCGATCCACCCTCGTATATTATTATTTTATTGCTTGTTCAATTTTAAATGCAATGTCTTTTTATATTCTATTTCTTAAAATTTAAACTAATTACCAAAAAAGTTTTAAATAAATATTTTTGTTCAAAACGTAAAATAATAAATCATTCATATAAGCGATATATCATTGAAAAATATAATCCTCCATTTATATTACTCTTATTATTTATATTATATTACTGAAATACTATATATATTACTGAAAAAAATAATCTTCGCTTCATTGCAAGCTATTCACAAAAAGTAGAATTTTCAATATCTTCAAGAAATATTTACGTCTATAAATTGTATAATTACTATATTTGTTGCATATACTTGTGTAAATGTATGTATAAAATACATGTGACATATACAATAAAAATATATGTTACATATGTAGACATATATTTTTATGTTTATAAATATATGAAAAAGGCAATACGTTCTATATTTTAAAATACACATTCACTAAACAATGACGAAAAATAAAATAAATACAAAACGCTGTTGCTTTAATTAAATTACAGACATTATATTGAAAAAAAATGCTTACAATTGAATGAATGTAATATTTGAAATATAAACGATTATGGAATGTAATATTTGAAAAACCGTAAAATTGGTTATGAAATTAATACAAGCTAGTTAAATAGATAGTTTCAGAATAAAATTTTAATGATTTAATTGGTCATTCGAGTCATTAGAAATTTCTAAAATTTAATCGTTTTAATTACTTTAAACATGCAAAAAAATCCAATTATGAACTAGCAATATAGAAGTTACAGAATTTTGAATAGTTTATTATAAAATTCTGTATCATTGATTAAAATTATCTGGAAAACCGGTCAAATTTATCAGGGTGCTTGCTAATTTCCCCTTCAATTCTGTTTTCACTTTTTATTACTATTTGATAGTTTTTCTTTCTGCTGGATGTTTTATAATATAATTTCAGTTTACATATAAATTACAAAGCTTTACAAATACATTATCAATAAAAAAATGTTAGATTCTGTTATTAATATTATTTTATAATATCAGTGCTACCAAAAAAGGAACAACAAATTGCAAACAATTTTTTATTGTATTTATATTGCATTTTTATTAATTTATTTAATATTGATTTAAGAGCATTTATGTCTTTCTATTTTATAACGGTAGTTTGTATATGTACTTCTCTATGTCGTAGAATCATGCCGGTGATAATTTTGAAGAAAGCGGGTGCTGTCGGTTTCAACGAAGTACTTGGTCATACCAGTAAGAGAGAAGTAAAAAAACACGTAATTTCGATGGAATTTCATTCTTCTTACTAATCTCAGGTATGTTTTACATATCCACTATAAATTTAATTTAATTTTTTATACACATTTAACAATAATTTAATATTGTTACAAAATTTTCTCAAAAATGAAAGATTCATTTCCGTTTAAAGATATGCCTAGTTCTAAGTCAGCTCTTTAAAATTTATCATGCATTATGTCAGTAAAAATTTATTTGCAGGGTTCAGTTTTTAAATATACAACTATAAACATTCTTTGAAAGTTTCGAGATTTAAGCTGAACTATTTATTCTCTAAATGAAAAATGTAAACTGAATGTTAAAGTTTCAAATATATTATAGAATCTAAAATTTATGCATCTAACATCGTCAAAGATTTAAATTTTCATTTATGTTGAATATGAATTACCTTATTGGAAAAACTAAAAATAGCATACATTTACTCAAATTTCAAAAAAATCTTTCATGAAAAATAAAATCTTTAATATATAGCATTTTACATGATAAGTCTTTTTAAATGAATATTTTCTATTTAAATTAAAATATTGTTATTTTTTATTTAAAGTTATGTTTGAACAAATAAATATTTTCCATGTTCATACGTACATTTCATTAATAGGATTTCACAATTATTTATCAAAATTATCCACGACGTATCAAAATATTTGCTATTTCATACGTAACGTTATATTATCTCTCTTTATGTCAATAAAAAAAGTGAATCTCTATATAAATTTTATCTACACCTCTAAGTTATTAAAGAAAGTAATTCATCATAAAGAACATAATTTATCACTACAAAATGTATCAGATATTAGTAAAATAATTTTTTTATTCATTATAACGCATCAATTTAGTATGTTCATTCATCTTCGTTTCAGTAATCATAACCATTCGGGCTTATCAATGAATGTATAAATATTTGAAGAGATTAACTCATATACTGTTTGAAATAAACTATTATTAATAAATTTAAATACATATAAATAATATTAAAATTAACTTTAAAAATTGAAAGAAATTATGTTGCAAAAATAGTATATTTTTTACCATAAAATATTACATTCTTAAAATAGTTTTACGCAAAAAACATTGCCACTTTATATTAATATATGGTTATGTTCAACTAAAAATCGATTTTTTTTCTACAGATCAGTTTAAAAGTGTAATTATGAAGAATAGACATATATGAAAAATTATTTTTTTGTACAATAATTAAATTTTAAGTTCTTTACAATGAAACTTTTTATTACTAATGCTAGTTCAATTTTAAAAAATGATTCTTTATTCATGTTTGCTATTATATCTGACACGTTTTTACCACGAGTAGTATGCTTTCCTGAATATAACAACATATTTTATTATTTTAATTTTTGTACACTTTGTAACAGCATTAAGTAAGTACTTATTTAAATGAAACTTACTTGATAAATATATTTGAAACAGGTTATTTATGAAATTTCTTCTTTTGATAAGTAATTAAACACAAAGATACCAAACAAGTATAAAAGAGCTATTACTCAATAAGGAGCTTTGTAAGACAACAGAAAAACTCGTCTGTTTTAATTAAATATAAATTTTCATATTTGTTAAACGAAGAGGAACAAACTGAACTTTGAAAAATGTAGCATTATGGTTTCAATATAATTTCGAAACCTAATACAAATAAAAGTACAATAGCAGCAGCTAACCTAAAAACGTTTTTTTTTCGAATACGATCTTATAAGAATGAACTACAAAATGAAATAGTCTCATCTACATTACATATCTCTTATTTTCTTTTTTCTCATAATGTAGATAAGAAAAACATTCGAATTTAATGAGCAGTGTTTAACTTCTACAATTTGAAAAGTTCTGCAAATAACACGTCACACAAAGCATAAAAGGTGTGGCATAAATTAGCCTATTAAAAGGCGAATGTAAAGGGAATAAAAATAAGATCGAGAAAAAATAAAGAGGAGCTTCTTGAAATACGACTATTGAATTCTAAGTAAATTCAATTTTCATTTATCAGGATGATCTTCAATAAAGATCCAAGAACTTCGTAAATTAATTGTATATAAATTAATTTTTTTTTAAAGCATGTAATATTGGAAATCAAGATGTAATTAATTATAAAAATTATACAAATTTATTCATCAAAAACAGTTAAAAAATTCGAAAACGTCTTACGAATTTCATATTCAAAACGAAAGTTTTTTTCAGATTTAATCACGTAAATTTTATTTTCCATTCTTTTTTAAAATCTAAAAAAAGTATTTTCGTAATTTCTTTAGGCGGAATTTTTTTTCCTATAAATGAAACTTGCTAAATGTCAAAATACTATTTGAAATAATAGAAACTACATTATTATGAGTTTTATAGAATATAACTATTTGTATTTTATATAATATATAATAAAAAGGTTAAGCTTTTTTTTTAGATTAAAACTCCTTACTTAAATGTTGAACATTATAAAATATTTTGACAAGGAAATATTAATAAAATGCTGGTACATGATGACATTTTGTTGATATGATATCTGATCTATGATACTGAAGATTTAAAGAATTGAATAGCGACATGCTTAAATAATACCCAAACCAAATTCACTACGGTGTTAGTGAATTTATATATAAAAGTTATATTAATATTTAAATCTTAATAAATTGACTAGAAAGCGATTTTACTTTATTGATTTATTTAGTTTTTTAAGGCGTTACAAATTTTTCAAATTAAAATAAAATGTTACAAAACTAACAGATTCGAATAGAACGAATCGATTTTCTCAATTTATCACGATATATATTATTTAAAGCAATTCCAATTTGATACATTTTAAACAGTAAAATTACAATTTATTTTCGTGATATAATTTCTTGTCGAAGTACTAAATCTTAAAGTATTATAAAAGTTACGTCTATATCCTTACTAAAGCAAGGAATCGATTTGTGCTCATTAAAATAATCAAACACTTTACAAAAGTACGTAAACTTGAATGATTAAGACTGTGACAATATATTACAGTAACACTTTGACATTCTTTTAAAGTCATAATTTTAGGAATGTGTATCAATAGCATCATAATTCTAGAGAATTTGATAATAGCATATTAATATCATATTTGCGGGAATTCATCTGGGATATTAGGTGTCATCTAAGTTTGTGATGACTTCGTAATATCCATGATCTCAAAATTTTATAAATCTGATGTAAATAACATAAAGTGATGAGTTTGATGATATTTAAATTTCATCATCATCAAAAAAATAAAGGTAATAATTATCGTACAGTAAAATAATTTTAAAAAAGAAACCCATAGACTTAAAAATTACAAATTGGTGGACTTATTCAGAACATTGATGAAGTCAGTAAGTTAACCTCTCTGTAGTAGATTTATGAGCGCGGTCACCACCTATTCGACATGTTATTACTTTAATCAATCAATAATGGAATTGGAGTAAAAATGATAAATGCGCAAATCACTTTAAAAAATACTACGTTATGTATTCTAATTTTCTCATCAATATACAGTTAATATCAGTTAGATCGAATACAATTTTTTTATTATGTAATATTTTATTTCGGAAAACTTTCTTCTTTATGCCCTTTATACACACAATTGAATTATGTTTGTATACCAAACAACAAAATACCTTCATGTAATATTGATTATATAACATCGTTTAAACAATTGTAGGGTAGATAATCAGGTTCGCAAAGCAAGGAATTCATGGAATTTATACATTTTACGTCATATCATTGCTATTTCTTTTAATACAAATATATTCGAACATTCTTGAAAACTTCGAATATCAACAACATATATCACTATTTAATTCACAACATTTATTAATTAATATAAAACCATACTCATCACGCCAATATTTTAAGCACACGTTTTTAAACATATGCACAACTCATATCAATGTTCACAAGTTCGTCATAAATATGTTTCAAATTTACTTCATCCTGACTGAAAATTATTACAGATTTTGTATTACCACAAACTTTATTATGTATTTGTTTTATTATAACTTCTTTATAATTTCCTATATATAACAATAGATGTGATTCTGTCTTTCTCAACAAAAAAAGAATGAGTTATTAAATATCATTATAGAATTTGGGGGAGCTACTTCCAATAGAATAATTCGTTAACGACTGCCAAAAATTGTATTTTGATTGACTTAACGATTTTGAATAGAAATGTATAATCTTAAATCGAAGACCATTAGAATCATGCTTCATTGTTCATACGGTATTCGTTTTTTTGCAATTATTAGAACATGCAAATATCGCACATGTACTGTTTAATAAAAGATGGCAATGATTTTACATTACGTGAACACTAATGTTAAAAAAAATAATACAATAGCAACAATATAATTTGTCTAATGTTAAAATTATGTTTTATTATCTGTTAATGTTTGTCAGCCTTTTTGAAATAACCTCTTAATATAATTTTAATATTCTTACAACATAAACTCAGCATGGCATCAGCATTATTTTAGCGTTACTTCAATTATTTTTTTGTTATCGAAGTAATGTTTATTCTTGAATTAAATTAATTCTATTAAGATAAACATTTTGCAGTTTATGTAATATTTTTAGAAGATTAAAAATTTTCAAGTAAAAAGAAACCGTTAATATTACTTCAACATTTGTAATAATAAAGTGATAAAAATGATTGCTTCAGGCAAAGGATTAACTCTAAAACTGAATTATAAAAAAATAACATGATGAGCTTTAAATAATTTTAATTGACTGAAATACGTATAATTTATGTGAGATGCTTAAAACTCTTAATGCATGATCCTCAAATAAAAAACTTAACTACATATATTTGACACCACATATTTAAGTAATATAAAATAGCCTCGAACTCATTGGTGTTTTTGGACGAAAATTATACATATATCATATACAATTAGCAGAACTGATAATTTGCATTCGTCTGCAAAATTCATAAACTATTTTAGTTGTTGTAGGTTAATACATTTTAACTACAAGCCATATCAAGATTATAACACCATTAAATACGATTAGATATATTCCAAGTTTTTATATAATGATGAAAATAAATATTTTAAAACAAATTATTTTATTATACAGCTGTTCAGATTTACGTGTAAGTTCAATTCTCGAAGCAAATTATTTTCCTCCAGTAATTCAAATAAAACGTAAATGTTTCATTAATTTAATAACTGTAATTTCATATTAAATGTCAATGATAAAAATAAATTATGATACAATACTGACAAAGAGAACTAAACTTGAAATTACTGAAAATTATTTAAGAAATAAGCATATCAAAATACAAATAATATCCAATAATAATAAAAAAATATTCTTAAAATTCACAAACAAGATGAATTTTCGTACGTGTAATCGGTTATATATAAATTTGAATCATTGATCAGATGAAAAATTTAATTTATTTTAAAAGTGAAATATCATATCTAATTTCTGATTTAAAAAAAAATTATTTGTATAATTTAAATTAAAAAATAAAATGTACGTAACATCTTTATAAATAAATGTTATTTATTATATAAACCTTGAAAAATGTATAAGAAGGAATTTTAAAAGATTCATTAGTAGTCAGAAACACTTCGTAAAGTTAACGTCTAAAAACGTGAAGTTTTTGCACAGTTTCAGATTACATATTAAACCTTCGCCGCAGATACTATTTTAGAAATTCAAACTCTTGAAATATTTAAAAAATCTATTACTCATATGATATTCGTGAACTCAAACCACACAGTTCAATGACTTTTAACAAATGTAATGAAATAAAAACCAAGATTTGACAAGATTTATAGTTAGTTCTACAAGTGATTTCGAGTTCTTATAAGTAAAAAAGTTTTAAATATTAAAAGATACTTTTCTGAAACTTTAAAACATTCCAAAAACTATGCATTTAATAGCATTAATGCACTTTATCTGGAATCCTATTAAATCGGCTTTATTGTGTATTTTGGAATGAAAAAGCTGAGGCATGCTTTGTGCATGGTTTTCGGACATTTTTAAATGGATCGACTTAAAGAGACTGTGAAGATCTGTCTATAGATATGATAGCATTATTTCATTTCTATTCTAACCATGCATGTCTTCGGTATTTAAAGTCATTGTCTTCTTATAACACTACTATTATTATTCTTAATATGCTATTATCTTACTAACACTATATTTAGGCAAGCAGTAATAGACACACATGGATCACCACCTTTTTTTGTTGCATTCAGATTAGTACTAAAAACTCGTGAAACATCGAATTTATAAATACTGAAATATTCCTAAACATTCACTTCTAATAGGTGCTTAAGTGTGTGCTGAACAACATGGTTAGTTAAATATCAACCATACATATTTCTTTGCAGTTCAGACCTAAAACAATGAAGATGATATTTGAAAAATGTCGATCTATACTTATGATTTTGGACAAGCTTTCTTTAAGAAAAAGTTTCAACGGTTTACTTTGTCAAGCAACTTTAAATTCTTTGAATCGGTATTGAATAATATTTAAGCTCACTTATATGCACTATTTGAGTAAAATGAGCTCAAGTGAATGAGCTCAAAATCAAAAAAGTATGTAAGATAGTTTTAAAATATCGCCATGATTTTTTTATTCTCCAATTTCGTCGTTAAGAACCTTCCATCATGTTCTGGTAGGTCGTCAACATTTTTCAATTGTGCATAAGTGTCATTCATGTTCTAATAATGACCTGAAGCTTTGAGAAGAGCAATGTTACAATACGATAAGTAACACAGCACCTATTAGTTTCATTACACTGCATCACACAATAAATCCGTGAAGTGAATCTCCTAACTTGTATGAATGAAAATTAACTCTTCAAAAAATAAAGGATTGAAACTTGTACACCTATGTACACCTACAAATAAAATTATGAACCCGGTGCCTTTGCGGGGCGACTTTATGGCTATATTTTTCCGTAATTGTTTGTTACATTTCATAGAATACTTTTACGAAATATCAATGAAGATATTCCACATCCACGTCAATTGATATCCCACAAAAACCACTAAATTGATAAATAAGTTCGTCCAGCTTTTATATTGGGTATGAAGTGTAATTAATTTTATATAATATATACAGCATCCTAATCAGTTATGCATTGCCTATCCTTTATATACTCTTTAGTCATCTTTCTACCAACCTCATAATACCACGTTCGTAAAATGTCTTTGACTTCTCAGTAAATAACTTTTCCAAGTGCATTTTTTTAGCCTCGGTATCGAAGATTTTCCTGTTCAAGCGAATTTTATAGAAACTGGAATAAGTGGTAGTCAAAGGGTGTTAGTTTCGACAAATAAAAATGGAGAGGTAAAACATCCCAGTAAAATATAAATTTTTAAACTATGTGTTTTGCAAGAGCGTTCTATCCTTTCAACTTGCAAATCTTTAAACAAGTTTTCCCAGCTCATTTGTCTTTACAAAATCAATAAAGTTACATGTGGTAAAAGTCTACATTATTTTCTTTAATACTGACAATCATGCGACGTATGTTAAGTATACAATAATTAATATTATCTTTCTAATCCAAGGTGAAAGAAAGGATGAAACCTTGTTACTATCATGTGCAATGTATATTATCATCTTCATCCCACAGTGTGTCCTTGTTGTGATACATGTCATCGAATGTTTCACAATTAACGCAAAGGAATCTAATTTTTTGATTGCTGGAAAACTTTAAAATTTTCCAGATCTTTCAATTAAAAAATAAAATTTTTTAAATATTTAATCGCTTGACTAATTTCGTTGGAACATTATTTTTTCTTTTATAGATGCATAACTTTTTGACCTCTGTAATGTTCTGAATAAGTATATTTGTTCATTCTTTAAGTCTTTTCGTTTCAAAATTGATTCACAAATCATTAATTATTAACTGTGTATATTTACATATGAGTAGATAATTAGTATGTATAATGTTACATAAAAAACAATATAACATTTTAAAATCACGTTTTAATTCATCTTGTATTTTATTTAGTTTTTTGTTTGTTTGTTTGTTTGATTGTCTGTTTTTTTTTGTTTTTTTTTTTTTTTTTTTCACTATACAGACATCGTTTTTTAATTTTATTGATCACTTATTTTTTTCAACAATTAATTTAACAATGTATATTTCTTCACCAACTTTTT
>JABFOX010003202.1:0-10558 GCA_022817665.1 Axea sp. ZL-2020
CATAATCTTCATCTAATCTTTACCATATTATCATCACCATCACCATTTTATTTCATATATGTTTGATATTCATCACTTTAGAAACTTATCAGTTATTATTAATTTATTTAATTAATATTCACATATGATTTGTAAAGTAACTGAGACGTCGCATCTGTTTTTATTCACCCCTAAAATTTTTAATTTAACAAATTTAATGATATTGAATATTTATTAAAAATGTATATTATATTTTTATTCTTCCTAATTAAATCTATGGTAGGTGTTAGATTTTTTAAATTAATCAGTTTAATTACATAAATTATAAACACATCAATTCTATGGTTGGAGAAAGTCATGAAAAGAATATATTGAATCCATTTCACATAGAATTAGATTTAGAGTAAATTATAATTTAATATAGAATTTTGACATAAAATATTTGACTTTAAGTCAGTTATTTAAACTTGTATAATTTCCTTTTTTGTATGTTTGTTTCTTTTTCAGCAACATCAGTACCCAGTATTCGTTCGATTATCACGAAAGGCCGTAGAGGCGCTCGTAGTATGTTCTCACACGAATTTTTTACATTGATAATTAATAATCATGAAGACTTACAGAAGAGGTTAAACACTAGAAGAGGGGGTAGGATTTTCTATATATAAAAAGCGTGTCGACACTTCAAATTAAGCTGCAATTGTCATAGCCGAAAGTATGATTTCCTTTTATTAATTAATAGTTACCATGGCGTAATATATATAGATCCAGAAATAACTTAAATCTGAATAAGAACAAGTTTAATTCATTTGGTTTTTATTTCAGTGGGAAAAATCTAATCCGATATAAAATAATGTTAAATCTTATAGCGATTTAATAATTTGGGAATAGAATTCTTTACTTTTCTCACCCCAAACATGCGTTCTGTTTATCTCTTTTCTTTTGTTATTTGTTTATGCAAAATTAGTTTCCTAAAAAAGAGATTATCCCAAAGTGAACAAATCGAATGAATTAATGGGCCTTGTTAAATCAACATTTTTATGGTAACATTTTCGAAAATCAGTGAATACAGTAACATTCATTGGATGTGTTCCTTTAAATGTTACTTCATAGGTGTTATTTTTGTAATTTAATTTCATTAGTTTATTTTTGCATTATTTTATTAATCTTAAGTGATATGAAAATGCTGCAATGGAGTTACTATTATTTAATTCATATAACTGAAGAGATAACAAAAGATTTGTTTTAATTTAAAATTTAAACTGCGTGCTAAACGTGTACAGTAATTTTCGTCCGTAGTATACATTCAGATCAAAAGGTTTTTATTGTTATATATTCTTATACATTAAATCTATCACAGGCAACCACACACTTCTATTTTACTGACGAATTATCATTAGTTTTAGTTTAATATTAAAATAACCTAACTCCGTGGTAGTATAGCTATATCATCAGTTTTAAATGGCCAAATATTAATTTAAAAGATATGTTACTACTCGTATCATTCATCATTATCATACATCAGCGCTTTTCATAAAAACTACTAGTGAGTTATCAGTTTAACCTCCTCTTTATAGTCTTTGTGTTAATAACAAATGATTCTCTATAAGTTGATAAGATTGGAATAAATATTTTCCTTCGTCCATATTAAGGTGAAGAATCAAGCTTAAACTCGCGAAGTTAATGTCTTCTTAAATAAATATGACATTGTTTATTATATTAACATAAACTGACCACAGAAGAATGCTGTGCGCATGAAAGAATATACTGAACTTTAAAAACTATATTTTTTTAAACAAAATTTTTTCGTGGCCATATCACTCGTGTCAGTTTATAATCTTATAATATTATATTCGTTTAATAAGATATTACCTCCGTTAATACAGGACTAATATCTCATCTTAAAATTAAACCTTATTTCAATAATTTTCTTATTCATATTTATATGTACATCTTAATTTACCACCGTTCAAAATTAACACAAAAATAATAAAAAACAAAGAATATTGAATTAAGGATTAATTTTTAATTATGCATAATTTTAACAATTAATCAGTCTGTACAATTTTAAAAATATCAGTTATATATAATACACCTTTTTAATTTTAGTCTCATTCATCCTTTTCATAGTTTAAGTATAGTAAAATATAACACAATTTTTTGTTTTTCACTGGAAATTATACAAGTAACGTTAAAAGAAAAATTGTGTAATTTTATATAACTCAGATTGTAATTGGCTTCAGTTAATTGTAAGGTTTTTATTTTTTTTTACGTTCGTGTTCTTTTTTTTCTTTTTTTTAATTTAGATACTGTTCAATATTTAAAGCGGTTTAATGTTCTCTCAAAAGCTGGAATGGCGCTGCAACAACAGCAGCAGGGCGTGGTTCTGGGTGGAGAGCGTCCCATCATGCCCGGCGTTTCGATGGGTGGTGTTGGAGTCGGTGTCGCAGCTCTCCAAATGAACCAAGTCCAGCAACAACAAATGCCAACAGTGCAACAACTCCAGTTACCTGTAAGATTCACTTATTTAGGATTGAATTCATTTAGTTGTAATGATTCTGTTAAGGTAATATTTGCTTATCAATTCTTAAAACAAACGTTTTTTGACAAATGCAATTATTTAGGTAATTAATGTTTGGGTTTCGTTTTATAGACGCTGAACCCTACGATAATCGGGAACCAGATAGTAAGTGGCGCGTCTGTCCAGGCGCTGCCTATTGCAACGCCACAACCCACAGATCCACAGCAACCTCCACCAGCGCCGACGCCAGCACCACCGCAACAAGCCACGGCCCCAATGGATACATCTGGATCAACTGATTCTGCTCGAGGGCAAGATGACTGTGCGTTAATGCCTCCACCACCGGTCCCTCCACCTGCCATTTTAACGTCCAATGAAGATGTTGCTTCTAAAAAAGATGGCACTGCTAACGCGGAAGATGATAGCACCCCAATGGAAACAAATGGTATTTTATAATTCAATTCTGCATTCAAATTACATCACCATTTGTTTGTAACAGAATAATTAATCACAAAAAACTTTAAATAGTGTTTAGTGATTGGTGATAGTAAATGTGTAATTACTGTTTATGAATATTGATTCATCTTCCTTTTTGGGGGGACGAGGATGTTTTTATTCTGCGTCTTGTTGTTCATTATTAATAGATGTGTTTCTTGTTTTATATTTTCAGATACTGACGCATCTAAAATGGCCACAAAGGTGGAAGAAAATGCAAATCCTATCAAGAACGAAGATAAAAATTGTACGAATCCTTTGACAGGACTTGCGAATGCGGTGAATTCAATTACAAATGGGGTTTGTGATGATTCAACGAATGCAGTATCCGTGTCTGTTACTATGAACAAACAAACTCCACCGAAAGCGATGGTAAAACCTCAGGTTTTGACGCACGTTATAGAAGGATTTGTCATTCAAGAAGGTATTTGAATTGGATAAAGATTGTAATATTAAATAAAAATAAACATATTATAAAATTATATAATATAATAAATATTGATAAATGCAACATTTGAATTAGTTTTTCTATGCGTTTAATATGTAAAAAACTTAGTAAAAGATAGTAAAAGGTTTTTGAAATGCGTTAAAAGAAACAGAATCGTTTGTGAAGTTTTGAATATTTTGAGGTTTAATAATTCTATTACAAGACAGAATAATTTTAAAGAATGCGAAAGTTTCGTAAACATTTTCTTAATGAAAACATATTTTCAAAGAAAAATAAGCAAATAGCGCCACCCTCAGTTTAACTTAACCTTACTTTTAAATGCGTGTTTGCAAAAATTAATATAATAACCCAATAATTTAAACTGAATTATGTTTCCAATGGTTTATTATTAAATTTGCTTTTATTTAATTATAATTTCATTAGTAATCCTTAATTTAGCGATGATAATTTTTATCTGGGATATCTGACAACTTTTCGTGGCTTTAGAAATATTTTAAAAATATGGTACAAATAATTTTATTATTAAAATAAGTATTTTGAAATTTAATTAAAACATTACAACTTTAAAATCAAATATTGTGTGTAAAATACTTATTAGTGGCATTAACGTTTAATTAAAATTAAAACTTTTTTTTTTAACTAATGTAATTATACTATACTACACTTAAAATATTATAAAAATAATAATTTTAAAATAAAAATATATATAAGCAATACACATTTAATTGAAATTAATTATTGACTTATAAATGAAAATCAACTATTAAAAGATTGAATTTACTTTATATAAAAAAAAAGAACCATCCTTTTATACAATCTACAAAGATATAAAATGCGCTATTCTCTATGTAAACATTTTATTGTGTACATTTGAAAAAAACTGCGTCATAGAGATATTTCAAGTCAAAGAAAAAATAAATATTTTTAAAAATAAAACTGTTCATAAATCTTTAAAATCTATAAATAAGCTTAATACACTTTAATACAACGTTAAAATGCTACAATTATCTTTAAAAAATCTGCAATATATCTCAAAATTTAAAATTGCATTTTTTTATTAATAATGATGATTTTTTATTACAAAATATTTTTATTTTATTATATTTATTTTATCTCAGATTTCGATTTTATTTTTAATGTCTACATTATATTGTTGGTTATTGTATTTATATAATAATGAAAAAATAGTAATTTTTCATTTATACCCTTTTAATTCTAGGATTCTTAAATAACATACTTTTTTCGGTTTTTATATAATAAAAATTAAAATGTGTAACTCAACTAACAATTATTAATTTATGTTATTCATTTAATTAATATTCTTTTTATTTTTTATAAATAATTAGATTTTATAACTTTTTTTAACATTAAATTTTGTATAAATAAATTTTATTAGGATATAATATTTGCAATTATTATGTATTACCATTTAAAGTTAGTGTAATGAATTGGCATGATACTTTGCAATTAAATATTAGTATTATTATTATTATACAGTTCTTACATATATAAGTTGTGTGAAAAACTCTTCACAAAGAATATTTATAATTTTACAGCTTCTGAACCATTCGCTGTGAACAGATCTTCACTGAACGGTTCATTTGGACTTGAAGTTAACAATTCCTCAACGAGAAACGCTCCATCTTCATTAGACAAAGATGGCAAAAGTGATGAACCACCAAGTATGATTTAATTTTAATTTGATTTTATGAAACTTTAGTATTTATATCTAAAAGAATTAATTCGTATTGTGTTTTTAAAATGTGCTGATAGTAATTTATGTAACTAATTCGTTTACAGGAAAGAAACACGCTCCAAATTATTCAACTGAGCAAAACATGAACGGTTCACAGTCGCTCAAGTGTGAAAATTGTGGCAACGCTTTGGACGAACAAGGTGGCAAAATAAGGAAAGACAAAAGATTTTGTTCAACGAGCTGTGCTAAAAGGTTTGTTGGATCAAAAAATCATATAAAATGGAAATATGTAATTCAAAAATTAAAAATATGTGTCTTTGAAAGCTGTAATATGTTATATTGACATATCATTTTTCTTTAAATAGAGAGATTTATTGTTTTATTAAATTTTTAAGTAAAAAGCGTGAAAAGGTGGTGGATCGCACAGAGAATATGGATAAACAGTGGACGACTGAAATGGAAACTGAACAAAAGCATAAAGAGGATGAAGTAACTAAGAAAAATGGCGAAGAGAAATTGCTGCCTGCAAGTGTTCCCATTGCTGCTGATGACACTCCCACGATCAACCCTGTCAAGTGGAGTGTTAGTATTAAAATATATTTCCTGATCAATTTTTATTTGTACCGAATTCAGTTATAATCGATAAAAAATGACTAGTAAATAATAAACAATTATTATACAAAGAATTATTGTTGATTAAAACATTTGTTTCAGGTGAACGAGGTGTGCGATTTTATTCGTAATTTACCAGGCTGTGCAGACTATGCAGAGGATTTCGCTATACAAGAAATAGACGGCCAAGCGCTGATGTTGCTTAAAGAAGACCATTTAATGTCCGCCATGAGCATCAAGCTCGGACCTGCCCTGAAAATTGTTGCGCGAATCGAATCGATGCGCGTCGATACCTCCTCCTGTTCAGGATCAGTTTCTAACAATAGTGTCTGAATTTATTCAAAAGCTCTTTTACAGGAGGTCTGAGATTTGAAATTAGAGAAAATGTTGAAAGGATGCGTATCGACGGGTTTGTGCAACAAGTTCAAATTACATTCCATATGAATGAAAAATTGCAAAAAATTCGGAGCAATCTGATGTGATACGACACCTGTCATTCAAGGATATTTATTAATTGACAGCGTTGTACAAAATGATTTGATTTTAGTTCCGCTAGACCATTCAGGATTTTTTTTCTTTTTGTATCGGAGGGTCGACAGTTCGTGAAATATATTTTTGTTGTCGACCTCAGTTTAATTGAGGATAAATGTATGTGCAAACGTATGCATGAGTACGTATATGTTTATGTTATTATTACAATAATGCAATGCTTACGAAGATATAAAATGTCCGTTTATTACCGACAAAGTATACAAATCTAAAAATGTGAATATTTAAAGTAATTGATTATTTGTGATAAAATGCATTTTTATTTTTATGTTTTTTCGTCTATCGGTAATAAATGGTTATTCTGTATTCTCTTAACTCTCTATGGACAAGAGTCACAAATTTATAACGTTGCAAAAGTTTTGTAGTTTATACAAGGTCATACTGTACAGATGTCTGGAATTACAAATTTGCAACATTTGAAAACGTATGATTTATGTACGACTTACACCATTTTTATGATAAATATGTTCAAACTAGATATTTAATGTGCTATTTGTAACGTCGTTAATTTTTTCCCTGAATAATTTCATAATTCCGTCCACAGAGGGTTAATTACGAAATAAAAAAGTCTAATTTATATTATTAATTATGATATACGAATGGATTAAACATGATTAATTATATTGAAATTTAGGTGGACTGTTTACTTTGTTTTGAAAAGTAATATGTATATACATATAATTAAGAAGTAAGTAAAAATAAGGAATTTTCATCGAAGTTACCATGTGGTTGCTTTAGCATCTTGTAAAATATCGCGTTCATGATTTTCATCGATTTTGTAAATGTCTCATTAGCTTGCATATATATATATAAATATATATATATATATATATATATATATTTATATATATACACATATATATGTATATATATATAAAGATATATAAATGGAATTATATACAGATCGCGTCATTTACTCTAAGTATGTTTATTACTTTTACAGTGAACATTACTTTACCTTTGTAGCAATACGAAATTACACGATTGTAAAATTGCAGTACGAATGTTGTAAAATGAAAATTGTTCCAAGGCAACTGTAATTTTACATTTCCTTTCTCAGTGTAAATACCATCGATTTTTTATTCGTCGCATCAATGATTCATTTGTTTTTATTTTTCATATATTAGTACTACCAATACTAATTTATGTTACTATATTTTGAGATGTGTTCAACTTGAAAAAACGCTGCCAGTTCTCCCTTGTACTTGTATGTTATAAAGTTAAGACTGTGTACATTAAATGTATAACGCATTATTTATACACAAGAAAAATAAAAATACAAATTTGCGGTTCGTAATTTTTACTAAAAAAGAAGATAAATTGTAATACTCAGGTTTCGACAATGTCCATACTCTTTTTCATATTCACGACAAACGAATAAATTATATTTCTGCATTTTTCAAGAAAGATAAGTTCCGTTCGAGTTTCAAGTTTATTATTCCCTTTTATTTTTCCCGTTTTCATTTATATTTATTGATTTAAATGGAACCAAATTATTTTCCGTTTCGAATAACTAATTATAAATAAAAATATAACGAATGTAACCGATAAATAACCATTGAGTGAGAGGCTCAATTTCTACTTCAAAGACGTTGGATCGATTCTCCACGACGCGACGACTTTTTGAAATACATAATATTTTAATTATTAAAATCAAAGTAACGGTTACATAACGTTACACAAGAATTATAATAAAAACATTGAATTTTAAATTTCACGTATTAAACCACGAATACAATTATATAGGGAAATATTTTGTAATTTCACAAAATGTCTTGAATTCCAAACAACCATAAATTTCTGTTATATTACAATGAATTTATATTTAAATCATACGATTCTCAATTTAACTGTCATTGTGAGACAAATGTGAAGTTGCAGTGATATATTGGTTTATGAATCATAGAAATAATTTATAATAATATGTAATTAATTTATTTTATATGTGTTATTATTACAAAAAGAATATGTATGAATTAACTACCTAAAGCGTTGCTTTATCAACAGAGTCATGCAACTTTGTTTAGTATTACAAAATTTCTACAGAATTTTTATAGAGGTTTATAAGCGACTGATACATTCACATTATTACAACGTGAAAAAAATTGTGAAACTCCTGTTATTTACATGTGATTCACATGAGTTACTAAAGTGAATTTACGTCTGTTTTAAGTTTAATTCTCAGAGTTAAAAAAAAGATTAATATATCAATATAAAAATATATTATTTTAATAATTTCTTAAACTTTTCAATTATTAAAATTGGCGACTTATTGTTTTTACCAGTAAATAATGTGACTTTTTAGTCATTTTATTTATTGCAGAATACTTACCTAAAAAGTATTTATAGTTTAATAATTTCCTGAAGAATATCAATTACATGATATTTAAAGCCCAAAAGCCAAAATCCAATATGAACAAAACAATTTATTTGAGCGTTTGACATTCATAAAAAATTAAAAACTATAAATCTGAGTTAAATACCATTATTAAAATATTTGAGCATTGGACTATATAACCCATTTACTAAATCAATTAAAAAACCAAACAACTTAAATAAGGAAATATAATGAAATTAGAATATGTGTCTATTATTTAGTCTCATTGTACACTTTGAAAATAAATTCTGTTCTGTTCTGTTCAATCATATGAATACTTAGGAGTATTTAAACAAGAATAAAAAAAATATTTTCAGTAAAATCTTTTAAAAATATACAAATAACTTATGTCTAATTCCTTTTTAAAGTTTTCAAAAACAAAATTACCTGTTCTGATCAATTGATAAACATTAAAATTTATATTTCTCTTAATATTTTTTTTTTGAGCTTTTTTTTATTTAGAAAATTATCCAATATAACAAAAACCCAATGGATGCATTACTCTTTTTTGTATAATAGGAAAACAAATGACAAATTATATCAACATTTTTAAATTATAAATAAAAGTTCTCCCATTATCTTAAACTGCACTCCAACTAATTGAGAAACATTTACGTATTTAATGTTTATTCTCGAAACAGAATAAATTATTTCCTTTTACTATGATACACCATAAATGAGTTAAATGTTTCATTCATTAAATTTATATAACTAAAGACAACTACAAAATAATTATTCCTTATTATTTCAGTTATAGAATTTTATTAAATTCAAAGCTCGCTCCAATTTTATAGAATTAAGAATATACTGCTTTAAAGAATACAATAAACAAACATAATTTATTATCATTTAAAAAAATTTCTTTAATTGAATACTATACAATTATTCTACATCATAGCTTATACTTTAAATTGATATTTTATGCACTTAATTTGGTATTAGTTAATGATTCAGAACTTTTTCCTTCCTCTAGGAGATCTTGTTTACATTTCATTATTATTGCTCGGTGAGCAGGTCTTACGTTCACTAAATAATCATAGGTTCTATATGATACAGCACCAAAACCTATAGCTGTTATTGCAATTAAGCACGTTACTACACTTTTATGACAGGTGTCGTACAACAAATTCCTTTGGCGGATTCTCCTGATGTTTGTCATTTTCAAATTATTTCTGAAAATGTAAATAGCTTGAAAAAAATGTCTTTGATAAACAACATTCATATATTTTTGACAATTAAAAATAAATTTGTTACATTTTGTTATGCAATGTTAAAAACTGCTCTTGCTTTCTGAATAAATATGCAACAAATTCACGTTTAATAACAAATAATACTTTACAATTTCAATGATATTTTTATGCGTAATTTTTGCTCTCAATCGCGTTCAGAAAAATAAACAAAAGAAATAAAATATAATATCAAAAAATAAATGTATAAAATTAAAGTCAAATACAGCTTACAATAGAATCTCAAGCACTGTTTTTATTCATATAGTTTTTTAGTTGGATGACTACACAGGGCACTGCAGGGCACCTTATTGAAGTTCGTCACGATAAATTGAAAGTTTTGAGGTTATGTATCACGGAAGTAGGGTGACCAAACACAGCAGACGAAATAATATTTTATGTTGAGAGAATTTGAATTTCATTAGACTTTATCTTTATTTCAAATACAATTTTCGTTTTCATTTCAATTTTAAATTTGTATAGATATAATAGAAATATTTATAATAATGTGTATACTTATCAATTATATTTTTCAATACAAATATACTATATTAATTTTAATTTTATTTTTAATTAAAAATTTAATTTACATATATATCACACATTTTATTTTCTAAAATAAAATTGAAATAACTTAAAATAAAACCCTTATCCCTTC
>JABFOX010003203.1:0-10558 GCA_022817665.1 Axea sp. ZL-2020
AAAAATGTATCCGTGCCATAAAATAATATCACACAAAATTCCCTTTTTGCTTTATCAAAATTGTTTTTTTTTGAGGTCTTTTTACAGAAAATATAATGTCCTAAAGAAAAAAAGTGTTAATAAAATTATCAAGATCAGTAGTAAGAAAGGAAATACAATTACGAAAAAGTTAAAAAAGGAGGGGGTAAATGTTATTTGTGTACTCCATTTTTGTTTTTGTTTTTTCTTTTTTTTTTTTTTTATTATTTTTCCTTCATTTTCTTAATGAAAGTCCAAAAGACCAGTAAACTCTCAATTAGTTCAACGTTTCCAGCTGCTCTTATATTTCTAAAGTTTTCTTTGCTCGTAATGCAATATTTGGTAATTATTCATTTACCCCCTCCCCTGTGATTTATGCTCTCCTATGCACTTTTCGACGCTGGTTACGAATCTGAAAGAATTTTTCGAAAATCTCAAACGGTTCTCGAGATATTCGCGATTTATTCTTGTTGTAATAGCAACAAGACAAGTTTTGTTATTTGTACATCAAAACTAAATCGCAAATATCTCAAGAACCGTTGGAGAGTTTCACAAAATTCTTTCAGATTCTTCTCCAGCGTTAAAAATTGCATGTTGTGGAGGGGGGGGGTGCTTAAGCCAACAGTTACCAAATATTTATTTTAAATAACACAAATACTTTGCATAAGTGAATCTATCATTATTTATAACATATGATTTTATTGCCGGAATTTTGCTACACTGTTGCTAATTTTATTTCAAACTTTTTCTTTGTTGCGAAGTACTTCAATTACACATACACGCGATTGATACATACATGCATATACATCTCAATGCCATAGAATATAAGAATCACTTCAATTAACGACAACGACGTCTCTAACAGAATTCAACATCCGTTTGAATTCCACTTTAACCAACCATGTTCGTTCGAACGATTCGTTGAGCTTAATTGCACACAGTGGCGAGCCTTCGTCCTACCTACGTCGATAATCTTCGAATGATAATAGTCGTGGTCGTTACCATTCCAAGACTCGTCAAGCTTTGTGGAAAGACAAAAGTGGCCGTCGCCGATTGGGAATCGATCGATCCCATGTCCGTGAAGTCTTCCTTCAACAGCGATCCATCGATCATGCTAGCTACCTCTTTCTCGTAACCTCGATCAACCTTCCAGGGTTCTTTGAAATCTCTTCTGTTATTGGGACTGCGCGTCGTGGAAGGTCTCTCAATCTCTGTAACATGGAAATAAAGATGTATAATGGAAAAAGCGGTATCAGGATCGCGGGTATCTACGTTCGAGAAAATAAACACGAGTTTTATCATAATTGTTTCGTCAGCTGTTCAGCCGAGGCTTTTTCATCATTAGGTCGCGCGCCAAAGAATTCATCGCTTCCGTTTAATGATATTTCCGCTGAATTCTCCAAAATAGTTTCGTTGTTCAAGTTTGGCCAAAGTACGGCAAGTTGCTGCCAAAGTACGAGCGAAATAGAATTTGAGAGCGACATATTCAGCGACACAATGGCTTACGACACAATGTCCTGTAACAGAACGTATTATAATATTTATCGAATTCACTTTTCATGCAGTCTAAAAAATCCCCGGGAAGTCTCTCTTAAAGAAAAGTCCGTTACGCGAGAGTCGAGTAAAGTAGTTATGTGTACGTTTGCAATAAATATTGTTCATAATCGTGTTTAAAAGCGCGTTAAAGGTGCGAGGGCTAAAATGAATCGCGCGCTGAGAAACATATCTCAAAATGTAAGCGGCTTTTTTCAAATCAAACTTCATTTGCATGTAAAAGGAATCCGCTTTGCTCAAGAAATTTCAGCTTGCGATGACAATGATTTTTGGAGCGCGTCAAATATATCCCGCTTATACGTTTGAAGAGAACGCGAGAAAGACGACTTTGAGGCACTTTAAATGTACACGTGTAATTCGGTTATCGCGATCAGTTCGCAATTCGGGTGTCAAGATCATGAGGAAAACGGAAGATGAACAAATATGCATTGTGATTGGAAGAATTATTGTAAAGCGAATTCAGGATTTTGATTCACAATTCTTTTCGTGTTTTCTAATCGACGAATTATTTCGCGTGTTTTGAATATTTTTGCAATACTGAATTCTGAAATGAAATTAATTATTTGTTGTGAATACAGTTTTGCAATCTTATTTCGTAAGAATTGAGTCATTCGCTTGGGGTTTTGATATGTAAAAAGCGTTATTTCATGCATGAATGCACGGACACATGCAGGCAGGCACGCACTTACGCATGCATGCATGGAAGTACACTTGGATGAACGCAAATCAATTTCTTGATAAAAACTTATCAATATGAATGCCGATTCGAGTTCATAAATATTACGACAAGAATCTGAATTCTGAAACAAATTTGATTAATTGAACTACTTTGACTTAAAATGTCGATATTGAAAAAGATGCAAAAGTACTTTACCAATAGCAAAAAGTCGCAATTTTTGTGCAAACATGCTGCAATTTTTGTACAAACGTACAGGTATTTTTATGTAACGTGCATCTCTTGTTATTAACTACTTTTGTTGTTAACTGCAATTTGTTCAACGTTGAAAAAAAAGTGCAATGATGTATTAAACAATCGTGAAATGGCATGAAATTTTTTCTATTACCAGTTTTAGTATCCACAATGCAGACTGTTCTGGTGTTTGAGGAAAAACTTGTAAATAAAACTGAACAAGTTCTTAAGGAAAATTCTTTTCAAATTTAAGAGTAATTTGTTTGCAACTTATCCGGGTAATATTATTTGAAGGGTTACGAGAGAATGACATTTCCGCAGTATTTGTATCATCAAAGCTGACGGTGTTTGAGATATTGATTAATAATTCTGAATGTGCCACAAATAAATGATGCATATCGTAATCGATAATCTCACTTCAGCCATATTTATATTGAATTTTTTCAGGCGAATTGTACGTGGTTAAAATGTTAATGTATGTATATTATCCGAAACTTATATTCTTGCTTTTCTATCATGCTGTTTTTTCGTGCGACTACTCCAGTTTCAAATGATGCGTAATGGGAAGTGATGTCAACTGACGCCGGTGTAATGTCTCGGAAGTAATTTTTCTTCTTTTTTATAATATTTAGATATTAATTTTCATATTTTATATTTCGCATTTGCAATTACATTAAAAAAAACTTGTAATGAAATAAATGTGTATTTGTAATGCATTTTATGAATGTATGTTTATATGTTTAATTAAACTACAGTTTCATTACAGTTACAACTTGCTGACATGTAACTTTTAATTGCAAATTTAATAATTTTATTTTCTTTTTCAACGACTTTTATTTCAATTTCATTTATTTATCAACGATTATGCGTCGTCATATACTGTACACATATACTTTTTAGAAGAACACCTGTCGTTTTCCTTCAGTCAAATTTATTTCTTTCAAAATCAAAATTATAACATTATATTAATACTTTGTGACCATGCAAAGGACCAGCTTGGCCCAAAATTTATTCGCATAAAAAAGAATATTGTTCAAAGCACAAACATTCACTTTTCTGTGGCGTGAAATAAAATTTCAACACTCAAAACAATTCTTTAATTAATAGTTTTATAAAAAATTGTAAAACAAATAATATAAACACCAAACATCATTCCATTATTTTACAGTTCTAACTGATTTGCATTATACAATGAGATCAAATTGACTTAAAAAAATATACACCTGATAAAAAGGAAACGGAGAACTTCATAAAATAAATCTGTATATTTGGTCATTTACGAATAATTCGCCTCGTTAATTGTTTATTTTTCAAGTTTGCTACAAAATATCCTTTATTTTACCACCCCCTTTTCATTACTCTTCAAATTATCAACTTCGAGAACCTAGCTTGACCTTTTTTGCAATTTTTTTTTAGAATCACTCTTGCAACCAACTTCACCTGCGAAGGTGTGTTGTCATTTCTGACTGTTTCCGCTGCTGTTTGACTAATGGTAACTTCAATAAAAAATAAATTATTGTGCCTATCTTTATTAATTTACGGTGTCGAAATATGTATTAAAATTATACACATCTCTATTGCCTTCTTACTAGGCATTTTATTTATTGTTTACATTATTAAATTCATTATTTCAATACATATTATTATTCTAATGATTGACCCTTATTTCAAGATTATTTTATACGGTTTTTATTGCATTAACATTTTTGTAACGCGTTACAATTTTTATATACTGTGACCTCGTAGGAAGAGAACTAGTTACAAATGACAAAAAAGTAACTAAAAATAATGATAAATTTGATTACAAAATTTACAAAATAATACATGAAATTTATTCAACAGAATTTGACTTTAGTAGTGATATAAATCAAATTCAATATCACCATTAGAAGTAATATTACTCAGATATGCGAGTTAAATTATTACGTTTTAAAATAACCTGTAGTTGTTTTTCATAAAGAGAATACTCAATAATTCACATCAATCAATAATTGAGAGTAAATATAATTTTCCTTTAAAACCAACATTTTTTTAGTTCTAGGGTTGTTTGCTCAAATCAGCAGCAATTATTGAAATAAAAATAAATATATATATATATTATTAGACTAGCCTTAAAGTCTCGCCTGAAAAGAGAGTTACTTCCTAGAAACAAATCTTTCTCACAAGAGGTTTGATTTGAATTTATTATATAACATCTAAAAGTCAATGAGAACTGTGCGTCTAAGGAATTAATTTATCTAAATGTTAATGATGAGTTCAATAGGTAAATTATAGAATGAAATGCCATCTGTCGAAATTATACATACATATACATATTTTTATTTATTTTTTATTTATAATAAAGCATTGAAGAAGCAGGGACAATATATAAGATCTTACCTCAATAATAACATAGGTGAGTTCATTAGGTGGTTAAATTATAACACTGTTGATAAAATAAAATCTGTCGTTAAAATTATTATATTATTTTTCTTGTTGCTTACCTTAGATTAATATTCAGTTTTAATAGTATTATTGTATTTTATATCATATTATATGATACAATTTTAATGGTATTATGTAATAGAATTGCTTCAAGTTTCTTATTTTATTTGATTTAATCTTTTGCAATGGTTAAAATATTTACCACGTTACAGTACGTAAATATTCGGAGTTGGCATTTCGTTCTGTAATGCACCTTTGAACTCGCCAGTAACTATTAAGCAAATGCCTTAAATGACCGGGTGTACCTTCTCGATCTTATGTACGAAGTTTGGAACAACTCTCTTGTGAAAAGGGAATTATTTCACGCCATCTGTAGGGGAACTCTGAAGTCGCTTATTTTCAGTAATGCGACAAACATTTTGTTTTCTTAGCGGCTTTTGTTCTAATTTCATTTACTTATTATTAATTGTATTTATATTAATATAATATTATAATTTTGATTTTGAAAGAAATCAATTTGAATGAAGAAATGCGATAGGTGTTCGTCTAAAAAGTATAAAATACATACTGCATATGACGAATTATAATCGTTAATAAAAAAATTAAATTGAACTTAAGTTTTGATAAATTCAGTTAACATGATTTACTATAGAAAATTATGTTAAGTAATGATAAAATCATATTAAATATTGAAAGTGATTTTTTCGAACGTTGCAACGGTCGGTTCCATGATTGACGCTCAATTCGCTGATGACTTATGCACGATTCACTCACAGCTGACGCATGATTCTCGTATGACTCACTCGCGACTCACGGATGACTCATGCATGACTTACTCATGACTCATTCAAAACTCACACGCGACCCGTGTACGACTTACTCATGACTCACACCCGACTCGCGTATGAAATGTGAGAAATCGATTTAAGTTTTGGACGTTTGAGCTTGAAATGAAAACATTTATTTATTCATTTATTTGTAATTTATTACACAGTTGATGTATACGTACTAACTTCAGTCGAGCTACTAAATCTAAAAGTTTTCGTATTTATATATAAATTTTGTGTTTCCCATCCCTTCAACGAAATAAAAACTGCAATAAACTATTAAGAAGAAAATCTTACATTTACGATGAATGTTAGAAATAAAAATAAAACGAGCGGCCTGCCTTGATTTTTTTAATTGTACATATATTTGATTGTGCTTACTTGTTTATTTATCTTTTAAAATAACCGCTCATACTTTTTGTTCTTTGTACGAACTAATTGTATTTATAATTTATTCGAGATTATGCTTTTCCGTTGTGTGTCGGCCAACGATGGTACGTTGAGAAAGACAACCACTATGCGTCGAATTTCAAGAGAAAATTGCATTATAATGTTTTAACAAATGTAAAATATATTTGTAATTAATTTGTTATTTATGTCACAAACAATTGTTTTAATTATTAAAATTCGAATGAACTGAATGAACTGTGATACAACATTCATGTTATTCCAAGGTTAGTTAATTTTCCGAGTAAAAATATTCCGAGTTAGTTAAAGATTGTAGAAGTAGCAAAACGAAAAAGAGGTGATACTCATGATTACGCTTTTATTTGTAGTTAGTGTTTTAAAATCACATATTGTAGTCATATGAATAATTAGTAGCATATGAAATTTTAAACATACAGAAGCAATAATTCAGACGTAGTTTGTCAAGTTTGTATTTTAAGGCCAGTGAAGCAATACAAAAATTTAATAACTTTATTGAGTCTTTGTCACTGATTCACAAAATTTAGTAATATATAAATTTTGTATTATGTAGAAGAATCAGTGTCTTTTTATTTGTTTGAAATGGATTTGACGAACGATTGAATGAATGAATGAATGAATGAATGGATGGATGGATGGATGGATGGATGGATGGATGAGTAGACGGATGAATGAATGAATGAATAAACGAATTACAAAATGAATAAAGGAATGAATGAATCATAGAATGAACGAACCATAGAATGCACGAATGAACGAATCATAGAACGCATGAACGAACGAATTATAGAATAAATGAATGAACGAATCATAAAATGAATAAATGAATGAATCATACTACAAATGAATGACCGAATCATAGAATGAATGAACGGTTTGATAATAGAATTAATGAACGGATGGATCATAGAACGAATGAACGGATGAACCATAGAACAAATGAACGAATGAATCATATAATCAATGAATGAATGAATGAACGAACCATACAATGAATGAATCAATGAATTACAGAATGAATAAATGAACGAATTAAAGAATGAACCAATCATATAATAAATGAATGAACGAATGAACAAGTCATACAATAAATGAACCAACGGATCATAGCATAAATGAATCAACGAATCATAGAATGAATGAATGAACGAATCATAGACTGAATGAACGAACGAAACATAGAATAAATGAATGAACGAATCATAGAATGAATGAATGAACGGATAAATCAAAGAATGAATGAATGGACGAATCATAGAATGAATGAACGGATAAATCAAAGAATGAATGAATGGACGAATCATAGAACGAATGAACGAACGAATCATAAGATCAATGAATGAACGAATCATAGAATTAATGAATGAACGAATTATAGAATGAATGAATGACCGAATTACAGAATTAATGAATGAACCATAGAATGAATGAAAGAACGAATCATAGAATAAACGAATCATAGAATGAATAAACGAACGAATCATGGTATTTATTCATTGTATAAACGAATGAATAAAGGAATTTAACTTATAGAATATAATTTTAATTTCATATATAATGCATTTATAAAAATGGGTAACTTATATGCGTAGAGCTACAGGGTTGTGCGTAGCAAGATAAATATTTTTGAATCATTAGTTATATTACAATTGTATTAATAATACAGATGCTTGTATCTGTATGTGCACACGTGTTTGTATATGTAATAAACGTTTTCTTTTATAACGAATTTATTATGAAACAAATTCAAGGAATTAAGAACAGTCAACGTCATTTATTATGCCATTCGTTTAATATGTTCATGTCATCAACACTTTTTTTTGTTCTCCCACCAATAAAATTTTAATTCCTTTATTAATTCAATCTAAAGATGTTTCCTTTTCATTTCCTTCTAGTTAAAAAAACTAAAAATGGTCGTATCTACACTATTGTATCATAATTAATATTTTTACATAGTTTAGTATTAAACTAAAACGATAACCGGTCTGTGATGATAACCACTGGTCCCTCACTTTCGGTGGTTATTGTAGTTCAGAAGAATGTTTTGTGTGGAGTGTGGGGAGGGCGATTTCTTGGTAAAGGTTAAGACGGTTTTAGCGGGGTGGTTAGGTTGGGACGTCACGGGTAGGGTGTTGATAGCCTTATATGGTTCAGCGGGATGATCACACTTGGTATATCGAATGTGTGGTGCGTGGGTGTATGTATTATTGTGCGCGTGTTATATTTTGAGTACAAAATACTGAAAAAGATTGACAGGAAATTTTGGTCCAATGTAAGGATGTTTGGGGAAATGGGTGGGAATTGTTAATTCAGAATAAAGAAATAAATTAATGCTATCTTAGAATAGCCAATTTATTATCTAAGAGAATACTTCGTAGTTTTATACTACGATTTATCGCTTTGTTACTTTCGTCGTTTGTTGTGGGATGATTACATAGTACATTCCCCCGATCGGCTGCGGGAGAGATGTACTTGTCAGTCGTCGCCACCTAGCGTGCGCGAGAACCGTCACTCTAGGAGTGGGAGCGCCGGCGCCGCGTATCGGCTACTTGCGGAGGCGCGTTGAACGATGATAAGATTACTAGGTGGTTGTCGTGAGTGTAGGGGCGAGGAATTTTCATTACTAGAACACAAAAAAATTAAGGTGTCATGACGACATTTTCCGACACTTTTAAAATGTATTTTAAAAATTCACCGGAATTGTTATTTCGATTAAACAAATTTCATTTTTTCATACCACAAATGTAAAATTTTGCATTTTTTGTTTAACATTCATTCATGCCAAATTATTGTTTATTTACTTACAAAATTGTTAATTTAATGCCAATTAAATCTAACAAATGTCCAACAGTAAAATTTTAGACACATTAAATTTAGATTGTTGTTCACATTTCTTAATCAATCATGTTTGGAGAATTGAATGAATGTTCATATATTTTGTAAAGTCTGGATACAATTGGAATTGTATTGATTTGTTCATATGTCCCCAATTTGCTTTAATGATTCAAGTCTAATTTCATGAATGACATTTCTCCTTGCATAAAGAAACAATGCATAAATGACGTAGGAAAAGATTTTCTTTTCCTACGCTACCTTGGTAAAACATTAATTGCACTAATTTTGATAACGCACTAATAAACTGAATTATTTCAACCAATCAAAAACAATTGTACACCAATTCTATTATAATAATTATAATTTTATTACTTTAAACTATTGAGCACATTGATTTAGTTAATTTTTGTACACCAATGATCTGCCTTCGGATGACAAATATCACAAAGTCTAAATCAGTATTTTATTTTCTTTAACCCTACTGGTCCTTATATTTAGTAGTCAATCATTTCAATTTCTTTGTGTCAGTAGGAACTTGAATAAATAAAAAAAAATCTACAAATCTATTTTCACGTTTGGCACGTTTTATGAAGGAGTGAGGTAGAAATGAAAATACAATTCACGATTGCTTCGCACCTTGTCCCTAAACATCGTTACTCTTAAGAGGTGGCGCAGCCGGTCCCCTTTCCACAAGCCGTGCACAGTTCATACAGTGAGCGTTAATTTTAATTTTGAAAATGTCTCTCGTCCGCAAGAAGGAGGTATAAAACTGACAAGACGTGTAAATAAATAACCGAGGTGCATTAATGATGCTGTGCAGTGATATATTTAAATAAGTTATGCAGCGCTCCGCGGTGTATATTTTACGAGTGCACGACTTTCATCTTATTCGAATAAAGAATGTATAAATCTTCTTAAGAGTAATAATGTTGTGAAAAGAGCGTATTTACGAGTCACAACTTTAAATACACCAGATGCAATTTTCAACACTTTACGGCATCATTTTGTAACCATTCACCAGTTGGGAATATGAGAAGCAAAATTTCAAATTTTTCTCTCCGCAACTTCAGAACTTTCATTTTGGCCAGAGATGCGGTCAAATTGCGAAAATCATCCGAAAGCAATTTTTTCGCGATTTCATGCGGTTTTGTTTTTTTGTGACTGCGAGATGAAATGATAGGGTGGGTTTTTTACTTCGAGACAACGAAATACTTCACAAACTACGCATCGAATCAGAAGCAGTTTCGAATAAAAGTTTTTAGTCTGGAGGGGGGGGGGCATTCAGTGGTGTCTAAGTGGACCCCTAACCTACACTCCCAGGGAGCAACTTTAAAATCTTAAATGGGAATCTCCATTTTTATTGCAAATTTGGATTCTCCATAAAAAAGACATATAACTTTCATTTGAAATATTTTCAGATGGCGCTATAGTCGCAAAAATTCGACTACAGCGCCATGACAATACCGTATCAATTTTCGCGACTACAGCGTCATCAACACCGATCCTGCAGAAATATTTCAAATAAGAGTTATTAATTTTTTTTTGGAGAATGTTAACCTTCACA
>JABFOX010003204.1:0-10557 GCA_022817665.1 Axea sp. ZL-2020
ATTCTTTGAAATTATTTTATAATAAAGATTTTTGACATAAATTCTACGAAAACATTTATATTTTGATCTAATAAAGATTATCATTATTCTTTATTAAAATGAATAAAATTATATTTTATTTTATTTAATTTTATTATATTTTAATATTTTTTAATAATATATAATAATTTTTTTATAACATATATCATGGGCGCATGTTAAGGTCATTTTGAAATTTTCACTACCATCATTAAAAATCGTAATGATAAAAGTGTAAATGATAGAAAATTATCCAGTAAAAAATGTTCATTATTCCCTTATTTAACATAAACGGGTCAAACACGACCTTTTCTGCATATTTTTTTAACTTTACCGTACAATTAATGAAATTTATAAATTTAAATTAATCTATTATTTTTGTTCTGTTTAAATACAAAACAGTAATAAACCTATACTTAAATACATTTTACCTTTTTCATAAAGCACGAAAGTCATTGAATTTATAATTATTTTATTTGTAGTTTATAGTGTTCATTTGCATATCAAACATGTATCACTGGAATAAAATAATATACGTGATAATTTACATTAACATTGCCATGTGTAAAAATGACGGACTTTTACGTCAGTGAAAAATGAACGATTTTGTAAATACCTAAAAGTCTGTTAATATTTATTCATCATGATTTATATAATTCAAAAATACAATATCTGCTAATTAGTCATTTATGTACTACTACACAATCAGTAAGATATACAAAAGTTGATTTACAATGTTGTACAATTATATTTAAAGTTTATACAAATGTCATATTATTAGCCGTTAAATATTAATAATTGTCTGTATTGTTAGTAGCATTCATCAATTACAAAAAAATTGACTTGTATAATGCTATTTTACATTTCCTTTTTTGCTATTTTATTGCTTTGTTATATGTTGTAAATATATGTTGTAAATGCTAATTTACATTACATTACGTTTGAAATGTAGGCATTATCTGAACTGCCAGAAAAAGATTAGTAAAGAGTGATATTTTAATCTGCATTAATTACGTATTTTAAAATTTGCTGTTAAAATATTCTTAACAATGAAAAATTAAATTGTAAATATCAGATTCAGAATTATATATTACTATACATTTTGACGGTTATTATTTGTTATTACCCACGCATAATTAACAATAATCATTTTAATAGTAATAGTAATTCTATACAGCAATACGAACGCATAAAATAAACAAATTTAAACAAACTTGTAGTTTTTCTCATTAACAAAAGGATAAGATTCAAAAAGTATGCTGAAAAGATTATTTTTGTCGTATTTATATTAGTTTAGGGAACATCAAATATTCTTGGTAACTTTTTTTTTTATTTTAAATAAAAATTTTTACTTAATTGCCTAATTTCTGTCATATTCTTGTTATATGAAAGTCAAATTGTTTAGAGGAATGTTTAAAGGGCTCATTGGTAAATATTAATAGGAAGAATTTTCTTTAATGATTAAACGAAAAATAAATAATATTAAATTCACTACAAAAGTTTATGGTTTTGAAATAATTATTACCACATAAAAGAATTATGAATAACAATGAAATAGCGATATTCGTGCCTGAATTCTGTATCTACTAGTACATGGAAGAACTATGCAAATAATTATTTGTAGAACATGTATATATTACGTATATGATAAATATGGATAATTTTTACGAATAATCTGTCACAGACAGTTTGTTTTTTGCATTTCATACTTACATAATAAATATAAACTAAATTAATTTTGAAAATTAATTTGAATATTTCAATTTAGAATCTGTTAAAATTAACTACGAAATAAATTAGTATTATAATTATTTTAAAAAATATCTTTGACGATACGATATTTGAATAACTTGAATTAAATTAATCTATTCATATACGTGTTTTTTGACTTGAAATATATTTATAACAGTTTAAAATATCAAAAACAGTTATATTAAAAAAATCAATAATTTGTATGCTTTTAAGCTACGATTTTAACACTTGATGATGACTAACATTGGCCAAGAATTAGAACAACATATACCTACACATTAAATTAGTAGCTCAAAATGTATGTGTTTAAACTTTTAAACACTGAACTCAAAGTTACAAACAAAATTGAATATCATCTTTAAAGTGTTGTAAACTTTCAAATAAAATATTTGAATGTGTACGTTATCGGCAAAGATATTGATAAAATTCATTTGTAACTTTTTATTTTAAGTATATGCTTTTTATTTTATTTGTAATGCATTTACTATTAGTTATGTTAAAAAAAAACATATTTTTACAAAATACATTTTTACGATCTAACTGAATAGTTTACAACAGCGAATCCAGTAATAAAAGTTACACTGAATTGTTTTTTTTATTCAAAATTTGTTTTCTGTAATCTAATACTTTGTTTGATAAATAACGTAATGTCTTATTTAAATTATAAAACATAATTAAATCGTCAAAGCATTAAACATATTTATTTTTTTCCCTTTTACCAACAAACTAGATCGTTCCATGAAAGTTTTTATTAATTTTTGTTTTACATGGCTTATATACGGTTCTACATAAAATTTATATCGTAAGGTATTGATTAATAAATAAAGTTTTAATTAAAAACATTTGTACTAATACTAGACTTTACTTGTTGCAAATTTGTTGGCTTACTTAAAAATAAAGAAATCTGTATAATTTAGATTAATGATATTAGAATGCATATTTTAACTTTCAATTTATATAGAATTAAATAATAATGTAATAAATTAAATCAGTTTAAATATTTTTAATTAAATAGTACTACAGAGCAAATAAAAGTTTTGAATTGTTTTAGAAATATTTATTGTTTTTATTTTATTTCATTAAATAAATCTCAGTTTCTGTAACATTCATCTAAATATTATCTATATATTCGTTAAATATTTTTTCAAAGTAGAACAGTTGTTTTTCTGTATACAAAGTACATAAAATTTACACAAATGCTAATATGTAATTATGTACATGTAATTAAATTTCATAATAATGTATTTCAAATTCCTTGATCAATTAGGGATTAACTTTAGGAATGATCAATTTAAAAATGAAGCAATATGCTGATGGATTGCTAAATTTAACTTTCTTAACATAGTTGGAAAAAGTTGTAGAGAAACAGCGAAAAAATTCACCTCAGGAAATAACCTGATTTCAATATGTATTAACATGGAGTTTTACCTGAAGTACCAAACTTCATGAATATCGTACATTGTGTCGTTTTATTTGGTAATGTTCAACGTTGCAACCACTTTATGAAAATGTGTAATTCTACCATCATTGTATGAAAATATGCGAATAATGTTATATATTTTTACCATAATAAAACTGTTTATTTTATCATATATAATTTTGGTAAAAACTAATAATTTAAAGTCAATTGTATACATTTTATTTATATATGTAATAGTTCGATTTCATTTCATATAATTGTTTATTAAGTTTAATTGTTCACTGAAGATGTATTCATAAAATTTATTTATAGTAGAAGGTAAAATAAAATAATATGATCATTATATTTTTATGTTTCGAATAAACATGGAATGAATTTTTAATTCAATGTTTGAATATTATGTTTAAAGGTATATATTTTAAATACAAATAAAACATTAGATAGAAGGATTATATAAAATTTAGGAGAACTTTAAACTGGAATAACTAAAAATTTTCTTTAAGCAGTGAAAGCAGAATGTTAAGATAAACTTTATTATTACCTAATAATGTGACAAATCTAATGAATATGGAAAAAAAACATTCAAACGAAATCATTGTTATGGAGGGTTAAAAAACGAGTAAATATTATTAAAAGCTAAACCCACTCAAGTATATTCATTCTTGTTAAGATTACAACTACCGCTTATGTAGCTATATCAAATTTACTACTACAAATGCATAACTAAGGATAAGCTCATGTAAATTTCCTTAACGAGAATATTTTAAATTTCTTCGTTTGGATTGTGTAGATCAAAGCGTAATTACGTAGGTATTAGTCACTGTTGAGTCGCGGATTAAGAAAATCGTTAATAATTAAATTCGCTGTTTATTTTCTCACGTCAATAAATATATAATTTATATGTGATTTAAAAAAAAAGCAAAATAAAGTTCATTATTTGGAATTGGTGACTTGTTCAATAATGTTTTGTTAAATTCTTATAAATGTTGAAAGCTCAATTGGGATGGCTTATCAATGACATCCAGCAATACCAAAATGCAATTTAACCTAGCAGATATAAATTCCATGAATATAGTCGAATTGAGAGAACGATTTAGCGGCAGCGGACAATAGAGAACGGGAGTGAAGGTCGTTTTATATGAAAGATTGCGAAGATTTTTAATCGAATATGAAAGAATTAGAAGAAAATAAAATAAGAGGGAAGCAGAAAATATGTTAACATAGATTCATTCCTGATGAATGAATTGAAATTTCAAATGTAAAAATGTAATTGCAAATGAACGGTCACAGGGACGTCTTGTGCAAATTACTGAAGGAAGATTTAAAAGAAGTAAATGGTGAACTCGAAGCTGATGAAATGATGATGAATGTTTAAAGAAGTCAAATTGAAAACGATAACACGAAGAAAGCTAATAGAAAAACTGCCAGATGATGTTGTTTGGCATATAATGAGTAAAGATATTTTGTGCAAAGAGAGGTATACGATGGAATACGAATATATAGAATAATACGTATAGAGGAATACGATAATACGAATTATTTGTATTATCCTGTGAGAAATAACATGTTCTTTATGCATGTAAAACGGAAAAATTGATGACAAAAAGGGTCTCTACATCATATCGAAAAAAGTAATGTTCCTTTCAGTACGTATCATTTGAATCATTTGAACTCATTGTCCATAACAAAGAAGAGTAACTGACATATTTAAGTTTTAATAGATGCTTTTGCAAAAATTGTTTAGTTGTATCGGATAAAGTCGACACTTTTAACAAATGTAGAAAACGATCAACGATGTTTGATAATCCGGAAAGATTATTACTGATAGATGTACAGCTTGGGAATTTACTGATTACTATAAAAACGAAGGTATTTTACATTTTGTCATCGTTAGAGGAATTATGTGAGGTAATGGTCAGGCAGCATGTCTATATCGTACAATAATTTCAGTTTTTATGAAGTTATCTGCACTGGGGATCGACACAAACTTGTATCCCGAGTCCAGTAGTTCATAAATCGTGCGTAGATACTAATAGATTACCATTTTCTTTACTTGTTATTACTGATATCAGTTTATCATATGCAGAAGTGTAATGCATATTAATACGAGACTAAACGAGCAATAGCTAATACAGAAAAAGAAAATTGAAAAACACACAAGAAAAGAGAAAAGTGCCCTTGAAATATCATAATTAGTAGTGACTCATTTTCTTTATAGACGCGGCTAACAATGCGGATACAAAAAATCTCAAGTTTGACATTTGGTGATAAATCTGTAGGACATTTTTAAATAATTAAAGCATTCAAAAATAATCGATACGTGATGCAAAAAGTCAATTAAGGAAAGGGTCCAAAATTAACTTCAACTGTTGCAAACAGTGTAAAGTCTTGGATTTCATGGCGTAAGTTGTCATCTGAGGTCAGATAACACAATGGTTGAATGTATGCTTATTTCTTGACGAGAATATTATAAATTAAATCATTTTAATTACGATAGATGAAAGTTCACGAATGCAAAAAAATAGAATTATTAAAATTAGAGTAAAGATCAAAATTATTATTATGATCGATGACAGTCATTTGTATGTATTATATAATCATTTATTATTTAATTATACAATTATAATTATTGTATTTATATAAATTATATTTGTGTAATAAGTGAAATAATAATTTCAGTAAGTCATTTACATCATGTTCAATTTTTATTATTCATTGTTCAGTGAAATCAATGAAATTACTGCCAATATTCCTGATATTAAGAATAACACTACAGTTTAGATCAAATTCAATATTTATTGACTTTAAATGTGGAAAATCTTTAAATGACGCATAAGTAACAAAAATGAGTAATACTACAATTTAGATGAAATTAAATATTTATTGACATTAACTGTGTAGAATCCTTAAATGAAGCTAAAGGAGAATCAACTGCAAATTGTTGCAATTTCTGCATATGTCAAGCTTCTTCCTGCATTTTTAATAAAACTCAGGAAATTGCGTTAAAAAGCAGAAAGTTGCTTACAAAAGCAGAAATTGTAAAAACAAGTTGCAATAAATCCGCCTTGATTTAAAACTAGAGCTCATTAAATTATTCCCTTCTCCAACAATACATTAAGACATTTTTATTTATGATAATATTTTTAAATATTCGTGTTTTCCACAATATTTTAAATTATCTTCGTATTCATAAGGCGTATAAATATGTTTTACATATAATTGTTATTAGATAAATTTACGAGACCTGTATATAATTCTTATTTGATTTATATATGAGACATATATGATTCATAAATTATTTATATATGATCTACGTATATATTTTAATTATTTATAATTAAAATATATGAATATAATATATTGTCAGATTAAGTTATTTTATATTAGATAAATCACTTCAAATACTTATGCTTTCAACCTGCATTTTTAGTAAAATTACTTTATAAAAAATTCCAAAATACAACAAATTTAAAAAGTGGTCAAAGATGTGTTTAAAAATATATTTTTGAATAATACTAATGTGTAACTTTTATATTGCAGTATATGACAGAGAAAATGGGAGGTGCTGAGGGAACAAAACTCGAAGGAGATTTTGCGGATATGGAAAAAGTAAGTTTTAGATTTTCTTAAGATTGCAGAATAATTGGGTTATATCGGTTTAATTTTGTTATTATATTATAATTCAATTAAACAATTTATCAATTAAATTATACTTCACGTTTTTCTTATTTTTTTAATATTAAACATATATTAGTAATGAAATTTGAACTAAAGTCCATCAAGTAATGTGTAACACAAATATCATGTAACATTAGATTTTAATATTGCATTTAAAACCTTTTTTAGTTTTAGTTTTTTTACTAACAACTGGCAAATAATTTCTGTATATATTTTTTAAAAGCTATCAAATCTGTTGAAAAAACCTTCTCCATAGCAATAGAATTTTTTAAAAACGATGTTTTTTTTTGATAAAATTGTGTAGAAATATAAATATATTATGAATACAGTGAAGCACCATACCAGTTTACGAGTACTTTTTATTTAAAAAATATTCATTTTTTAATAATTCTATTAGTATAAATAAGAGTTTTTTTACCTAAAAGACATTACGCTGACAGTGACAAAATAGACCTGCATGGCTTTAATATCTAAGAAAAAGAAAGAACTAATTAAAGAGCAATTATCTTAAAAATAACTATTTTATTATAATAATAACAAATAATTATATTTGAAAAAACTAAATATTATTAAAGTATATAATAGTTTATGATCGCATGTTTATAAAAATAAATGGAATAATTCTATATAACGCGTTTTTATATTAAATTATGTCAAAGAAAGCATAATGAAATCGATCAATTTTTTACATTGTCCTTACATTACATGTACTTCTCTCATTAAGTACAACTAATGAGTTTACTAATTATAAAAAATAAATGTTTTAACAACATCATTCAGATACCATTATACTATCAATATGTCGGTAATAGTTATATCATTAAAAAACAAAATAGACAATATATTGTATATTGTTGTTAACAAAGATGAACAATTAAAATTTACACATAAATTATAGAAAACTAATAACCGTACGTTTTAGATATGAAAGTTACAAAACACGATTTTAAAATAAAAACTATCTCAGATCAAAAAGTACATTTTCGACAAAATAAACATTCAAATGTTTAATTTACTTGGCAAATCAATAGATTATTATGCAAAAATTTTTATTATTTTAATATTTATAAAGATAAAATATTATATTATAATTCAATTCAATAATATTAATTATGAATTATATTATAATTCATAATCCAAATAATTTATTATGTAAAATAGAAAAAAAGTCGATTAAAATATTAATAATGACAATGAAATGTATAATACATTTGTTTTCAACTTACAACTAATATGTATAATTTATTATATACATAATCAAAAATTTTATAGTGGTGTTATGTATTCCGACAATATTAAATGAAACTGTATAGCTAGAAAGAATAGAAATAAAACAGATTCACAACAGCGGACCAATGTAATATAACGAATCTTCTTATAAATATAAAAATTGTAAAATTAAAATAAACAATATTTTTTTAAATATAAATTATTGTCCGCTTTATTTTTTTACAAAAAAAGAACAAGATTGATTTACTACACATTTTTATAGCAAATTGATATAAGCTGTTTATTTCCTCTCCTTCCAACTTTTTGTTGATACAATGGAAAATTTCACCTTGTTTTTGAGATGGCCTAACATAAAATAGAATGCAGTGATTCTAAAAAAATATACAAAGAATGGACATAAAATAAAATTAAAATTGAGAATTAAAGAACACGTAAATAATATAAGTATCAATCTTGATATATATGCTATATTACAATGTTATAAAGGAACATATTATAAATAACAATCACACAGTTCGATGGAATAAAGCAAAAACTTATTAATAATGGAAAAAAATTAAATAAAATATTATCAACAGAAATAGTATGAACTACAAATAAAAAAACATTGCATAAATTCGTAAATTATCAAACAGATATAAATGCATTCAATAACATGTATGATACAATTTTAATATAATGGAAACAATTGATTTTTGCATTATAATTTATCTTTCGAAATCTTTACAATTATATATTATTGCATTCATTGAAAGTGCCAGTTATGTAACAATATGTAAATTCTAATTGATAATTATGTACTTGAATCCACCCCCAACCCCCCAACAAATACATGTTTTCTGTGCGCGAAATGTTTGCAGATTCGCAATGTGCGTGAAAAACTGCACCGATCTCATATATTGTCAACCAATGTTGGAATGGGGGGGCGTTATCCGGAAGCTGCGAATTCTGGACCAAAAATCGCGAATATCTCGAGAACTACTTGAGGCCGACGCGAGATATATCCAGATTCGTAATCAGCGTCGAAAACTGCGCAGAAAACGTATTTGTTGGGGGGTTGGGGGGGGATTCAAGTATATAATTACCTTCTAATTTTATGAATATAAATATGTATATAGTTTTAGCTAACATTTATTTTTGTATATATTTGATGAATAATTTAATAAAAAATTAGATAATCAGAAAATTAATCGTGTGCATGTGTCGATTTGTTAAGATTGGCTTAATAATGAACAAAAAAATATACTTAAAAGTTATTATTTACTCAGATTTATTTCAATTTGAACATCTAATTTATAAATGCATCCGCTTATTAATAATAACATAGTGACAGAAAAAGATTTGGTTTTAGTAAGCGTCAACTCTCATTAAACAGCGGTTAGAATTTCGACTTTATCCATCACGAGATTGTTTATGTTAAAAAATAAATCTACCCAAACTTAATTTCTTTTTCTTTTGTTTTCTAAGGAATTATTGAACGCCTCTCATACATCCATAATGTATCTTTTAATTTTTAATGAAAAAAATATATTTACATACAAGAACATACATATTTGTACTGAATTCATGTTTTGTCTGTTTAGCTATAGAAATGGGCTGGTCATTTTTATGATTTATATCAATAACTTAATTTATTAAAAATTTGTATTCTAAATAATATTAAATTTTTTTAAATGCACATTAATGTATATTTTTGAAGCTGGAATTATTAATGCAACGTTATTTCCAATGTATGAAATAAAAATGAATAAAAATATTGGCACTAATAAAAATGTATTCATTTGTTGTTTTTAATTTAATTTATTATATAATTGTTATGATAATTTTAGATCATGATAAATTTGCAATATATAAATAAAATTGTAATTACAATTAAAATATAAAATATAAAATGACAAGTTTTATTAGTATTCATTTATACAAAAATATTACAAATTATAAACATGTTAAATTTATATAAATATTGATTGTTAATATTTTACATTATTAAAACATATTGCATATTCTAAATTGCACTCAAAATTATAATGATTTAAAAATATAATTTGTATTAAAATAAATTTTTTATAATGATATAATGATGTAAATGTTACAGACGTAATTACATCGGCATTGGATAGAAAACTATTTTTAGTTCAGTTACTCGGTCTTTAAATAAGATCGAAAACAAATAAAGAGCTTATTTAACAATAAATACGAAAATATATTATTTTTTAAGATTTTAATATGAATTTAATTTATTTTCATTTTGTTCATTAGGTTTAAATAGGTTAATTTTTGAACCTATGTAAATTGTGAAATTATTAAAAATCATTGAAAGATGGTTTTTATACTTATTAAATAATTGTACTTAATGAATGAATAATTTTAGATTAAAATGAAGTATCACATTTTTAGTGGAGGAATTAATATTTAAAAAATATAACAAAATATTTTTTTATTTTTAATATTATATGTAT
>JABFOX010003205.1:0-10557 GCA_022817665.1 Axea sp. ZL-2020
CTGACATACATATGAGATCTGTGTTGTTAGACATCTATAGTTTATTTTGTATGACAAATGGGTGAATGATAACTAAAGTTCATTAATTTCATTAAAACTTACGATAAATTCACAAACATTTTATCATGTCATTAATTATGTACATTATTTGGAAATGATTTTATTTTTATTTATCAATTAATATTAAAAACTAAACACACAATGTTATAAACATTGCCAAATAAAAATTAGTAATTAACATTACATTATAAAAAAGAAGAAAAAAATTCGAGCCGTTATTCGATTTGAGAATTGAACTTACGTATTTAAAATAAATTTAATATTATTGAGATATTAACTTTATAATTCAAAGAAATAGTAGGTAAAACTTACAATACTGCCTACATTTATACATCCAAGATTAATAAAATATTAATTTTGCTAATAAATGGATACGGATAATGGTATTGGTATAAGTGATGTTTATAAATAGGGTGAGATTATTGAAATGTCAAAAATTATATTTAACGTTTCTTTTATAATTCATACGAGGAACTATAAATATAATACTGAGTTAATTACAAATCATATATAATAAACGTTCATTTTAGTTGTGTAAAATATATATTTTAAGATATACTGTACTATGTTATATGAAAGGTAATGTAATATATATATATATATATATATATATATTTACTAAGAATGTGATATTTTGAATGCTTATTCGAAGTTGAAAGACGTCACTGTGTATTCATGCACCATTCTTTAATAAAATTTTACAGGTGTCGCTTAACTCGCTCACCGCGTGGAAACTATGTGTGTATACGTTTCTTTGTTGCAGTAGTATTTAAAATAATATATTATCTATGGAGAATATCTATGTAGGTCACATACACGAAGCCATATTTCTGACATGTAATTTATACGCGTATATATATGTTATATATAACGAAATAATAAATAATCAAGTAATTTCGTTTCTTTTGTAGTTTCTTTTAAGCAAATTGTAAAATACAAACTTTTGTATTAATTGTTTTAAGCTTAGCTGTTCTTTTCATACTTATTACACACTCATCATGAACGATAGGAATTCTTTGAACTCAAAAAGATTAATCATTCGAATGTATGATTAATCATGATATAGTAGTAGCAATATTACATGCAACCTCAAAGTGTAAAATAATGAAATTTCGACACGATTATGACACATGTTGCTCTGGCATAGTTTGAAAAACGCAAAGTGGGGCGGTCTGCATAGTTTTCATAGCTATGTCATTAAATCATTGCTACGTAACACAAATCGCGCAATGTTAAATTCAACTTGGCCCTTAATTAAGCAAGCAAGCAAGCTCGCATGTTCAACGAATTGTTCGGTGATATGCAGTGCAAGTTTCGCAGAATCACTCAGTTTCAATCATTTTTTACCGCCTTACTGCATTGCCAGATCAACCTAAGAAACCGACAAATCGAGTGCACGGCCCTTTTTTTCGCGAAATGAAAATTACCGGCGAGGCCAATTGCCTGTACACAATCATGTATATGCACATTCGGGTCATAATGACGTCATGTGCCGACAGATCCATGTCATCGATTAGCAAGTATAAATACCTGCACCTGTGACTTGGTAGTACGCTGCTCACACTTTTTACGAAACACATTTTATTTAATACGTGTACGATCTGTCCAGTTTTGTTGTACGTAGAGTTTCAGATTTATCGAAAGCAAAGCACATCGTTTTAACGAGTCCATCAATTTGGAATGTGTAATGGAAACTGAAATTCAATTTTTATAACAGTTTAAAATATTTCACGTTACTCAAGCGTAACTAAATTGGAATATTCTTCTTCAATCATGAAATAATCACATTTCTATGAAAGATAAATATTGTTTTAATAAAACAAACCTGTACGTTCATAACAAAATTTAATACACAATATTCAGTGGCTGCATATTTATATAATTTAATTAACTCATTTTTCACTTTCTCACATATCCGTTTTTATATTATTTATTATTTTATAAAACATAACAAAATTTTCTCGTTAAATCGAAGTACTCGTATTCAAATCTTATAAAGTATATAAGATTATACGCCGCGTCTAATGGCGTATCGTAGATAGGTAGTATTACAACTACACTGGCTATATGATATCGCTTGAATTCGTTCGTTGAACCTGACTCAATTCAAGCGACCTGAGTTATAATTAAAGTACGCAGACTGTAAATTCAAAGATCGAAGTAGCACGTATGGTATCCAATAAGGATCGGTCCTTGGAACCGAATCGGGTCATTTCGATAAAATTAAATTTATCGTGTAAGCTTCGACCTGCGAAATATCTCAATTGATAGTTTATTTGCAATAACTATATGTCATTGTGTTTCACGCTAAACGAATATTCGCTTCAGAAAAAATATTATTGTTTGAAAACAAAATTTTGAATCTAAATAACATTTCAAGATGCATTTTTTATAAAATATCATTATACTAAATAGAAACAAAGTATATTAAATTTTAATGACGATTTTAACATTTTCCACCCGATTCATATTAAAATAAAATACAAGTAACTATCATGCGTAATGCCGTTATTGGTCTCAGATTAATTGAAATAAGTCACATGACCTCTTAACGGTACTTTTCTTGGTAATTTCTTTATTAATGCAAATCTGAGATATTGAATACACGGGGGATAAAAGATGACTCATTTATGATATAATAAATGAAATTACGTATGATGTAAGAAAAATATGAACTAAACGTCTTCCGATCTTCATAAAATTAAAAAAAGATTTAAAAAGTAAAGAAAAGTGTTTCTCTTATTCTTGATACAATTGTAATAAAATTAAATTTTATTACATGATCAAAAGTAACAAAAGCATCATTAAACACGATCACAACGTGTTAAACTACAGTTATATTTCAGTCTTATTTTTTGTTTGTCGATATTTAATAAGATTACGTTAAAATTTTATAAGGATGATCATTTTTTTTTTATATTAATTTGTTCAGTGCAGTAAAATTAGTACAATTTGATTGAAAGTAATCAATTGTGGTTGTGTTTGATTTTATTTTGGTATATAAATTAATTGAAATGATAACTAAAGTGTGATAAAGTATAATTAAAATCTAACTGAATTTTTCCAATTTGGAATGGTCGTTTGAGTCTAAAGATAATAATGACGAATTTCGCGACACAACAAGGCGTGCTAAAATAAAACTGAAACATAAATGGCATTATTTAATCCATTCATATTATTTCACTTAACGTCGCTCATATTTTTAGATCGTAGCTTCACTGGCCTTTTCATATATTCCGCAAAATCGGACTATTGCCGATCTCTATAAAAATTAACCTTTCTAAAAGTGACATGCAGCAATGAATTTATTTAATGAATGAATCAGCTCCCACCGTTTTCAAATCGAATGATGGAGAATGGAAACACTGATGAGCTTTATTATTGGGATCATTTCTCTGTGATTTATATTCGAGCGGATACATTTTCGAACAAATGCGCGGCAATAATGTTAACTATTCCAAAATGGCTCACCAAATATGCACGGTTCATCAAATAACCGTTCGAATTACGCAAACGTCGGCCCATTTTGCACGGAATCAGGGGATTAAAGTCGAAGGCATCTCAAGCTAACGTAAACAAGTTTCGAGAAATTCAAGAGCAATAGTCAAGTTTCGTTGCTTAGCGAAGTTTGTAACCGACTTTGGCCAGTGTCTCATGCCGATGACGTCACCGTCACATTAAGCGCCGTGTTATTTGGTGAGCGTTGGAATGTCAAATCCAATTATCAGAGCAATTGAACATTTGTCTTTCGAATTCGCACCACAATCGAAGTGATAATATATCAAAATTTCATGTAAACAATTAAAAAGCACTCTAGGATTTTCACTACTCAGTGAATTACGAAAAGTGTTGTTTAGTCGTATAATTTCTATTATCTAATTATTGTGTTTGAATTTTGATCGCTTTATATGATTATCAATATTACTGATAAATTCTTTGAAATGCACAAGCATATATGTGTATGAATACCAAAAAAGAAATATTTGTATTTTTTAGTATCTCTGTATAATTATATATAATTTACAAAATGAAATACAAGTGCAAAAATTTAAATGAATATATATAATAAAAACAGTGCTGAAAAATTTACAATAGAAACATCACACCAATATTTAAAGAACGAAACACTTTGAAAAATATTGCATGTAAAGAATCACTGTGGATGAATTTCGTTTTCTATATTTTACTGGAAATAAAATTAAATAATTTAAAAACTAACAAGTTTATTATTTTTTAGACTGATCATTGCGTATTAAGGACTAATTTATTATAAACTGATGTTAAATAGATATATACCATAAAATTGTATCATTGATATTAATATTCAAAATATTTTACGATTGAAGATTTAATATATGTCTGAGTTAGTATAGATCTAATTGAATAACATAAATAATAACGTTCTGCGGTAACGTACAATTCTATTTCTCATCATTTTTTCACACTGCTTTTACATTGACAAAAAGATTTGTTGCAGAAGTAAAACAAACAAATTTTCATTATTTATATTAAAAAAGATAAATTATTTCAGTTTAACTGACGACAATACATTTGTGCAGGTTTATTAAAAACGCTTTTAAGTTTCCTTACTGGAAATAAAACGTTAAAAAAAAAAACATCATCTTCACGTTATAAGTTGGAACAATTTTATTTTTTTCATATTTTTAGTTTTAAAAATAAAATGTTTTTTATTAATTAATTTGTAAAATCAGAAGAATTACTAAAAAAATTAATCACATGCGAAACTACAGTTGTACGGGTATGTGTATACACGCACGCAAATACACGATTCACCTCTCTTATGAAAACTCGAAGTTTTTGTTGGAATTTTTTAGTTAACATTTTTTTATAAAGTATCATATCACAAACGAATCAATAAACTACTCTACTAAAATAAAAAATATGATATATATATATATATACACTGTAACGCGGTGCGCGGTCGGGGGTGCGGTGAAACCGCAACGCGGGGGCCGCTTACTCCGGGGTTCCGAACAGAGTTGAGCGCCAGGCCGTTTTGCCAGAAACAGCCAAAGGAGACGGATTATTAACGGGCGCGGGTAAGGGCAAGTGGGTGCCGGTGCACCCAAGCTGCGTGACGGTCCGAACAATTCGCATTAAAGCGCGAACACGGGATCGGAGTCGCGGGCCGAGAGAGAAGAGCTGGCGCCCAGGCTGTTCAGCCCAATAAAACAGGTGTACTTGCCTTCCCGAGACCAGTTGACCTCGGTTCTTCTCTACCTCATCGGACGGCGCCATCCTGGGCTGGCTCACTCCATCGCTGGGGTTAATCCAGGAGGTTGAAAGGGCACCAACCACAACACCCACCAGGACACCTGCCCCAACGGGGCACACGTTACGCGGAAATACACGGAAACCGGGAACGCACTCACGATAAAGAATCGGAACACTTTCGTTCATCCGATCGTCGGACTACAGCCATAGACAAACTGATCGGCCGGTCGGGTTTTCCGAAAACGGTCGGGTTCGCGTAATTAGTCGACTGGTCGCGAACTCAGCCGACTAATTACGAGATGTTAATTAATCGCGAAGAATATTCTATCGTGACGGCGTACGGCGTTATAACACACATACACACATGTATATGTTATTAAATTAGGAACACATTTACAATTTATTTGACGTAAAATAATATTCTAGAAATTTGTAAAAATGATTTGGACTCGCAATCGATATTTTAATTTTTTAATCTTATTTATACCATATTTAAGTATCAGGTTTTGCAACATTACATTTGATACTAAAAATTGTATGCTACAGATATAAAAATGGTAATTTCTTATTACTCATAAAGAAATAATGAATGTAAGAACTTTGAAATAATGCCATATATAATTACAAACAAATGAAGAAATAAATTTAATATTCAAGTTGCGTCTAATCCAAAAGATTAACTGATCGTTCCCAGACGTATTTACCTCGAGTAACATGAGCTAGTAATACACCATCTCTTCGTTCCAATTATCCAGCAATTAATGGTCTCATTGGTTGCACGGTGAATGACGCCCTGCATTGTGTTATTAAGTTTAGCCACGGATTATTTGACGGAATCAAAATTCCCCGAAAATATTGCACGCGAAAAATTAGCAAGAAATATGCGGTAAAATAAAGCAACCAAGTTTGTTTCTTTAATTATCCCTGACGTGACGAATAGCGAAAAGGTTTTCCTTGTTTGTATTCCACGTGGACACGACCTTTCTCAACCCGTAAATATTCATCCCGTAATTGGCCAACGGAAGTGATTTACACGCGGCACAAAACTTGCCGGCATATTTATAGTCCCTGTATTACGGGAGTAAGGCTCTCTTATTGAATAACATATAGGCAACATAACTATGTACTCGCGAGTTAAACCACAGTTGTTAAGCGAAGCTTCCGATGTGGCGCTTGTAACTCGATATTACAGTTCAGGGAACTGTGACGATGGCAAAGATTATGATGGAATGCGATAACATGTACGACCTAAAATCAAAATCATGATAATGATTCTCGCAAATATTTGTGCTTCATTCTTGTCCATCTGTTGAGAAAATATTTTTTTAATTGATTCGGAATCGAAAGTAAATTTGTCAATTATGTTTGTACTTGATTTATGTTCACTTGCATTGGAAAACATTAATCAAATGCGAATAGAATTAAATAAATTCGAAAAATCCGATTATTTTTCAAATTAACTGCATAATTTATAATACATTTCCGTAGTTTCACTTTCTGAATAAGGTTAATTACAATTTATGTACTTTTTTAAATGTTTTAATTTGGAGTTTTAGTTCTGATTTGATATTTTTATTTGATTTAAAATAAATAATAGTACACATGACCTCAATTATAATATTAACAAAACGCAACGCAAACATAGATTGAACTTGGATAATTTTATATCACTTGTTGGAAGCATCGCTTATTACATAAACGAAGCTCAATGTTATATTGAAGTATTGCATGCAAAGATGTCAAAGTAAATTATCAACTTTAATTTAAGTAGAAATACATAGTTCAATTATTTTAATTAAACTGCATTGCTCATAAAAATAACACTTTTATTCGTTGTTTATATATTTATACATTACTTCGGTAAAAGAACCTTCCTAGAATTGATTTATGTTTAGTAAATTGTGAATAATTCGGAATTTGCCGACATGTTTCAAATTTTGTAAGATATACTTCATTTTTTTACCAGTTGTATTTGCAAACAAACAATTAAAACAAATTGAGAATTTATTTTACACTTTAATTATTTAACCTTTTAATTATGTTTTCAATTTCAAATAAAATTGGTTAAAATTCAAATATTAAAGATGTAAAAATTTCATACCACTTACAATTTTTACATATATTCATAATATAAAACATAACATTAAAATACATTGAATGAATTTACATTTCAATGCAAAGAAAAATTAAAATTTATATCTTCCTTCCTAATATTACTACTTTCAATATTACTTCAATTATCCGAGTTGCTATAAAAAGATCACAAGTGAAAATCATACTTGTAAAGACATAAAAGAGAAAAGATAAAGACAACCTTTTAGACTCGAAGATATAAAACTTTTAATTCGTCCAAAAATGGTTGACAGATATAGATTTCCTCGCTGAATAATTAATTCAATGATTGCACTATAAATTTTATGCCCCGCAGAAACCGACAACAGTAAAATTTTTAAAACTTCAATTTCATTTTCCGCCTTACATTTAATTCGAAAGTATCACCTTGCATAAATTCCCTTTACATAAGCCCCAACTTGCATTAATGTATATTCATTTTTCAAAATTTCATTTTATAAAATTTACATTTCAATTTCGTCGCAAGTTTCTCGGGAATCGATCATTGTTAATAGAGAACGGAAGTTCTCGTCGTTTTCGTTATTTTCAGTTTCGTTTACACAAAGCATCAAATAATGTTACGACAATTTTTCTCATTTTGCACAAATGCAACTGTGTACATAAACAAATGAACAAGTCGTAAATCAGGTAAGTGCAATGACCAACTTTTCCACCAATTTCGTAGCGGCAACTCTATTATAGTTCTCCACCCGACAACTCGTAAATAAACTTTCGACTGAGCTATGCTTAACACGAACCTTCGAATAAACTTTTCGCTCTATTCGCATTTTCTCCAGCTTTTGTCGAAACCTTCCATCTTTTTTCTACCTTCTTACTCGCGTTCCGAGCTTTTTCCCCCATTTTTATAACGCGAATTGTAATATAGTTATACAAATTATGATTCTTATTGTAAAAAGAACTTATTTGTAATATAACTAAACTTCATAAAAAAAGGATGGACGTAATCTCACACGTTAAATACACAGCGGAGTTTGGCATTAAAAATGTAAACGAGTACTTTAAATCCATTTTTTGTACCCCTTTTTGTTTTATTCGAATTAACTGAGAGAAAAAGAATAACATAACGAAAACCTATTAAAACTGTTTATTTTCGGTCTGGTGTCTTACTTAACTTTTAAATGCACACATCTCTTATAAATAAGCGTATGACGAAAAACATTAAATATATCAATTCTGGGTTTCCACAACTCGAACATTAAAGTAAACTGGAATGCTTAATTTAAATTTGTCACTCGGTTAACAAGCCCTCTATCAATCACATTAATAAATAATAAAATTTATTCGCTGATTTTGAATTTAGACCCTGAAACTTCATAATGCAGCTGTGGATAATTCGGTTCGATTGCTGAAGAGAGATCAATCACTGACCGTTAAAATTCTACTTGCTGCTGAAACGCTCTCCCTTAATGATGATAAAAAGGTTTGGCGCCGTAAAAGATCCACACCGACAACCCTATTGAAAAAAAAACCCTACAAACCTTGCCGTTATTCCGACTTTCTGCATATGGAATTAACGTGTCCTTTGTAGCACTGTGGAACCCACCACAGAATTCACCTGTCCTTTATTATTATTTAATGAATTGATTATACCTCAACTGACAGTTCTCGAATTCGATATTTGTATACTTTTCAGTAAAGATTTCACTTTAAGTCCAGTTTTGCATTAATAAACGAACAATTAATTAATATTAAAAGAAAAATTGTATTCAATGAAAATGTACAATCTAATAAAGTTAAATAATTTTATTATAATTACCACAATAATTACATAAAATTATAAATTGGATTTTTATCCACAGCTGGCACATGTATCTCCCTATAAGGAATCCTGTTTTTACAATTCCATTTAAACCCTGTAAATATTAACGTATAGGACGTATATATAATTATACATCATGACATATTTTATACACGTGTATTACACATATATATAAATTATTACGTGCGAAATTGTCTTTTCTGCAATAGATTGCACTTTTAGAAATAGAAATATAGACGCATATAAAAATCCGACTCCAAAGATCAAATCGAAAAATTAATTAGATGATTAAACAAACTGTAAACAAATCATTTAAAAGAAAATTAATTTGTATCACCAAGTATAATTTGGAAATTACATTGTCTAATAATAATCATCAAATTAAGACTCGAGCAAGCATTTGACTTGACTGATTTTCTGATTTCAAATTCAAAATAAGACTTTTTCTCGGTCGAGTGACGCATTAAACTTTCAACTGAGCAACGATGAGAGAAAATCACGCTCAATCGTAGGGGTACGGAGGAACATTGAAACGCAAGTGAGACAATCAGTCAGAAACAATATGGCGTAAACACGCGCATGGCGTCCCCTTTTGCGAGCGTCGCGTACCGTCATCGTTCATCCGGCCTCTCTTTTTAATTTGCCAAGCTAAGCCTTCGGGAGCGCTCTGTCTGTAGCGGACCACCTTCATTATTCTCCCATTGTATCAACGCCCCTGCGGGACATAAATCATGGACGCTGCGTCGGGGATTTCATTGGACGTCGTCCCTAACATTTCGGGCACGAATACCGCTTTTTCCGCTCAGGATATTCGATTTCGACGACCACGTGACCAGCACAGTCAGCGCAACCGTTGTACGGCAGAATCCGAGCGATTTCGACAAATTTGCTTGAAAGCGAGAAAGAAAACTGCGACGTCCAAGCTGTAACGCGCAGCGAACTTTTTTCCTCGTTCCTTCACTTTGCGCCGGTCGATGAAGATATTTCCATTAAGTTATGAGAAAAACGTCTGTATTGGTTATCGATGACATCAATCACGTCGCCAAACGAGACGTATGAATTCGCGATATCTTTTACCTCACGCAAAGAACACTATCCATCTTTTCGCCGCGACCTTAATGGACGGATTAATGCGCGAAAACTTCCTCGACGTATACTGATCGTGCTCTTTAATTTAAGCGCATATGTGAGAATGCTCATCAAACGAAAAAAGGCTCGGTTACGTTGACCGACTTGCAAAAAGTCGCTCGCAAAAGAAACACTCGGGGATCGCGACAGGAACAAGATTGCTGAACCCAGACACGCCACTGTTAAAAACAAGTATGAAGAACCGGGAAAGGGAGGCAGCTCATCGTGATTCCAAGACTCTC
>JABFOX010003206.1:0-10557 GCA_022817665.1 Axea sp. ZL-2020
TAATTACTTAAAATACGAATGTGTACGTACATTAGTAAAGATTATCATTTTAATATACATAATTAGCTATTTTGTTAATTCGTTGGATCATCGTGGCGTCGCATTGGTTTGAAGGATTTAAAATAATAAACTTATCAAATGAACGTGTTCATAAACTTCATAAATTATTCAAATGATTTAACTAAATGGCTTATTCTGTATATTAAAATGGTATGTTAACTAATTTATGTAAACATTAATTAATTATTGTTCATAATTAACTATTGTAAAGTGATTGCGCATTAAATGATGAGATGTATTAATTTAATCTTATTGCATAATCTAATAAATATATTTTGAACACAATTTTATATAAAATTAAGTAAAAATAAAAATATATTCTCGTTTACTTCCCTTCATTAAAAAAAAAAAAATTAAATGAAGAATAATACAGAATATTTTTTTATTTTCAATTATTTATAAACATGAATAAATATAAACCCGGCAAACTTAATTCAGTGTTCTTACATATTCTGGCACATTAAGTGTAACCTCACGCCTTCTAAATGCATTCTCGCATATTTCGACAATGTTGATTATACGGCCTCGCGTACTCGAATCTGACTGATCCTTACACTCTAACAACAAGTACTCTTTAATATACTGCGGTTAATTCCAATCAATCGTAATAATTTTTTATGCAAAATCATTTTAAATAGCCTAATTTGCTGCAAAATACCTTGTGTTATATGGTAATTCAAAAGTTTAAGTTTTTAAAAATGGCATTATGAAGATAAATTCAATTTTACAATACTTTAATTATAAATAATTGTTATAACTATTTAAACATAAAATAGTTAGACATTGTATCCCGTTTGTCATATGAAAAATTCTGGTGTTAAAATGCTAATATTGTCACAAAATGGTGTTTATTTCAATCCATTTAGTTTAAAATTAACTTTATTACATAAAATACACATTATTACATAATTAAAATTACTCGTCTATGTCAACAATTTAAAACTTACAATTTTTTCGCAAAACATACTCAAACTTTCAAAGTAAAAAAAAAAGTTTAAAAATATTTCTAGAACGTTTCAATAAATATTGTACAGAAATTTTTTAACTTTTGTCACAACATTATTTAAAAATGTTGCGAACACTTTTTAAAATTAATATTTATCCATAAAAAGTTCTTATATTGTTTATCAGGTTCATTAAATAAATTATTATGTTATTATCGACAAAATATTAACAACGTTGAAAAAAGTTGATAAGCGTGCGAGTCAAACACTTTATCACTAATGTAGAAGTCCGGTGCTTTTACCACTTAACTAAGAATATAGTTAAAAACAGAAGTCAATGTGAAGAGCACAATTATATATTTTCTTTTAAATTACTCTCATTAATTTTCACATTTTCTCAGATTTCTTTTGATTTTAATATCTTCAATGAAACGAATTACGTTTTATCTACAACTAGATACAATAATACAACATTAGAATTGCAATTTTGAATCAGATTTAACTTCAATAATAAGTAAAGATATCCATATTTTATAATTAATACCAATTATTAAAATTAGAATAAAATTTAATGTTAAACTGAGGTGGAATAATTATGAAGTAATTATTATCTTTTCAGCAAAATCAGGGTATAATTTATTTATGTTATGACAATTAATATATATTGTTTAATAAATACAATTTACAACAAATCTTTAAGTTATTTAGAAAATATAAACAAAATCCATCGAGGACGATTGGTCTTATTAAAGTTCATTTGTAAACATTCATTAGTTAATTTAAAATTGGAACAAACTAATGATGCATAAAAATAGTAATTTAAGTTTAAGTGTTATTGATGAAACAATAGCTAAAGTTAAATCTGTATGACAAAGTATTGGAAATGATAATCACACAAAAAATATAACTATTGAATTTTTTAGTAAAAACAAGTAAATTATGAATAAAGTATATATTATTCGATAACAATTATAAATCAGTTTAAGTCACGGTATACATTAAAATTGAGTTGAATTTAAAAAATGATATCCTAGAGGATGGAAATTTTGTTTTCAATTATGACTGAATTGACACATTTTCAAGAATGACATTTCGAGAGGGCTTATATTTAATTAATTTTGATCCATACTCTATAAAAACAATTAATTTAGCTATACATTAGCTAATTTATTGAATTATTGAGTAATTTAGATAAATAGACCTACAATACTTTACGCGAATTACATTTAATTCACTATCATTTTTTCCGCTTAGAATTTAAAATATTCGATTCTTAGTAAAAAAATATCCTTTCGTAGAAAATGAATAAAGATTTAAATGCCTTTTATAACTAATGATAACTAGTTGAACTTCTGTATTGAAATATTATTGTTATTTGTATGTGATTTGGCTAATAAACCATCCTAACGTATTCTACATAAATTTTGAAATAGATGTATGTATAATATCATATTAGAGATTTGATCTTTTCAGTTTAAATCTAAGCTAAATTCAGTATTATATTAAACTACTATGTTCAATAATTTTATGGGAAATTAACTCTATATAAACGATACATAAAAAGTAAATAATTAAGGTTATTTATTATATTATGGTAGAGTAAGGTATCTTATTTACACCTCACGTCGTATTATACTTGTCTTTTCAATATCTATAAATATTTTATAGCAATTCTTTTCAAGTAACTTTTTCTCCCAAATAAACCTCAACCATATTGTATGAATGTAAATTTGATGTCTTTATGATGCTGATTCGTAAGAAAATTAGTATAATTATAGCTCAAAGTACTTTTATTTTTCAATTTACTACGTAATTTTGATCGCTTTTGAGCCAACTAGTTAGTGTAATGTAATTATTTAAAGAATTGTCAAATAAATGGCATTTTTAACATTTTTCCATGTAGCAATCTTTAAATGTATTTTTTTTAAAACATTGTTTTTAAATAGATAAAACACTCTAGCATTTGAAGCAATGAACCTATCAACATAATTTTTTGCTTAAATTAAAAAAAAAGCTAACATTTTAGGGGTTCTCAAGCTATAAAATGTTATACAAAAAAATAAATATTTTTAATTATATGAATGTTAATGAAATGCTAAAATTCTGAATTAATTTTTATGCGTTATCCATTTTGTGCACTAAAATAAAGTTTATACCCCTTTTCAGAGACCTATTTAATAATTTCTTTAACTTTTTTGTTTCAAATATATTTACCAGGTTGAAAAATATTGTGTATAAATTTCTTACTAGACCACACAATAACAATCTCATGTTCTCTACTTTATTTTATTGACTGAAAAATATTTTTTTACACTTTAATTTATTCTCAATAAATTAGAAAAAATCTGATTTTAATTAACTTTTTTTATTATATCTCAAACAAATTTTCAAAATTATCCTATTTTTGAGGTATTTCAACCAATCCTCTAAAAAGTTTTATTTTAACATTTAGAAGAAATTGAAAAGATGTTGAATTACAAGAAAAAGTTCAAATAACATTGAATAAACGTTTTACTTATACTTATATATTAAATAAAAATTATAAAAAATAAATATTAAAAATAGTAAATACAAAATAAATAGTAATTTTCTTCTATTTTCTTTCAGCATGTTTTTAACTTCTATTTTATTCTATAATACATGAATAAAAAGTGATGAAAAGTATTGAAAATAATCTATAAATTAAATGTTGAATAAAATTTTATGGAAAGGTTGATATCAAAAATAATACAAATGAATTGTACAATAAAAAATACTCATTATCTGAATTTAAAGATTAAAAACAAATTTTATGTTATAAGTATCATACGACTGTTTTAATCTCATATATTGGAAATAATATTTTCTATGTATAAAAGTATTGGGTAAGTCTAAGTCGAATTGCAAAACACAGCTAAAATATCTCTTTATTTGACATTGCATGAAAATGAAATATAACCAAATAAATGGATCCTTTTAAAAATATTTTTTTTTTTTTATTTTGTATACTAAACAGTATGTATTATAAAAAAATAGATACATTTTATTTGTCATTAAACTATTTAATGACTGATAATTATTAGGATTAATATACAGAATTAACGTTATCAAATAACGTATAGTCAAATTTTATTAAATTTCATTATTTCTGTTACATTATGTATAAAACAAAATTATAAATTTATATATGCATAGTATATTATTAAACAAATAACATCCGTCAAATTTTTTAATATTTGTCAAACAAATTTTATTTATATGCATATATTTAATTATAATTCAACTCCTTATTGTACATAAAACATTACTGGAATTTTAATAACCAATACGGTGAATAACAATTTCAGCTGTAAGTTATTTTATTAAAAACATTGTATATAATTATTACATAGAAATATAAAATTTCATATTTTTCCAAAAATAAAAAAAAAAAATGTTTCTAAATCCTTTATTTAAAGTATGTACTATTTTACTTTACAATATAATAATAAAAGGGCTATTTTAAATATATTACTTAAAAACATAAATGTTTTTATATTTACAAAATATACACTCAAAATATATGTTATGAATCATTCAATATGCTAATAAATATTATTACAATTTTAACCAGCGCCACTATAAGAGCATTTATAAAAATCAACATCACTTTTAACAATTTTAGGAATCTCATTACTAAGCAATTCATGTAATGATTTGCCATCATGTTTATAAATCCATTTGCCTTTTATAAAATCATAACGCTTTGGTCCAGATGTTGGGGATGACAACCAAATTTGTTTATTTGGCGTCTGTCTATTAATAACGTAAGTACCATATTCATCACCAAATTTGACTGTTAAAACTCCATCCTTAATTTAAAAGAATATATTATGAGATATAATTTAGACATTAATACTACTACATTATAATGCATAAATTATAACGTACTCTATAAGCTACATCAGCATCTTTTAAGTGAGCTGAATTTTCAATTAGTTCATCAAAATAATCTGTCAACGATTCTAATGTCTCAGTTGAAATTTTGTCAAATTCAAAGGAATCAAGTTCTCTGAAAAATTAACATGATAGATATATTTTGAATAAAAATAAATAATATACCAAAATAATTATATATTACATAATTCTGTAGCATAATTATAATTTATTTAAACAACGATCATTTATACTTGAACTTATAAATATAATTTATAAAATTTGTTTTTACCTTTCTAAAGTACTTGTCGATTGATTAGTATTGCTAAATAATCTATTTTCTAATTTATTATTAAATCTGTGTAAATTAAAACTAAATTGACCGGCAATAGGGTGTAGGACATAACCTCCTGACTGTATATAATATTCTTTTCGAACCATTTTATAAATGTTCATATTAAATATTTTATTACGAACTCCTCCTTGAACTTTCAGCAATTTACCAATTGTTCTTATTATCATGATTGAATTTTATTTTTATAAATTACTATTTTGTATTATGAAGTTTCAACACTTTAATACTTCGTAATGATAAATACATGACCAAGAGTGATATAAATCAAGCTGCTTGGAGCCTCGGAAGGATTGTCGGTCAGTTTGTCCCACGATACGAAGGACCTCTAATGACCAATTAACTCAACATTTATCAAATTCACCTTAAACCGTCGGTAAATGTAAAAATGTTATACTTTATTATTTGTATTTTTTTTTTTTTATTGACGATTTTAGATGTCTCGAGTAAAATTACGATAAATGCCCATTACACATATTAAATAAAACTGTAAAAGCAATAACTAATTTCGTTTGTCATTTTTCAATCAAAATAACAATTTTGCTCCAAAACTGTAAAACCATAACTAAAATAGAGAACATTTGGAAAACCAAATTTTATATGACATGCTAATATCGAGAGCATTATCGCTAAAAATTAATTTAATATGTCAACTACATAATTAAAATCAGTATCGTTCTTAAATTATCTTTTAATAATAACTAAAACTTAATTTTAACATTAGTATTATCTACTTTATTATTTTAATAAACTATTTTACCTTAACAGTACTATTTTACTTTATCTATTTTAAGGCCGTATATCACGGATGCTTTCACGGAGTTAGTACATTCTTAAATACAAATAATATCTCACATTATATTGTCTTAAAATGATCACAACTAAATTATGTTAGTACGGGAAAATTTATTCTACACAATTACGATTTTAAATGATTATGTGATTAATTGATTACGTGATTACACGATTACGGTATTATGTGATTACGGAGTTACTTAATTGGGGGATAACATGAATGAATGATTACGTTATTACATGATTATGGTATTACGTGATTTCGGTTTTAACTGTTTATGTGATTACGTTATTAAGTAAATACGAGATCCAGTGAATACAAAATTAAGGGATTCGTCCGACCTACAGCGTATAAGACCAAATATATAATTAGTTTCTTTCGAATCAAACGTAATAGATAATTTTAATGTATAAAACAGTTATTCTTTTGTTAAATAATAAATAATACATTCATTACACGTATTACGTAAAATTGTAAAAAAAAAAAACGTATACATAATTAATATTTGTATTTATGTATAAATAATACATAAAATAGTAACACAATTTCAATTATCATTTCTCAATCGAAATAACAGTTTTGTTCGAGAAACATAAAAGCATTATTAAAACAGAGAAAATTTGGAAAACAAAGACATACGACATCACGTGTTTATAAATAAATTATTTATTTTTTAGAGCCCAGCATTTGTAATGTTTATTCAATATCATTTCTACATTTACCGACGGTTGAAAGTAAATGTTTCGATTATTCGGCCATTAGAGGTCTTTCGTGTTTCATGAAACAAATCGACCGACAATCTCTCCAAGCAACATAGTTGGCATCATCCGCGTCACCCACTACAAATTGTACGTTAATGTAAAATTTATTAATTTAATAACTATAAAAATGTAATTTAAATAACAGATACTATAAATAATCAACATCAATAATTATTAAAATATTAATATTCCATGTTAGTGGAATAACATTAGTTTAATAAAGCATTTATTAACATAGATATTTATTTTTAGGCTACATAAGTAAATAATTAAAAATGTACCAGTAATTTTTAAATTACACAAACATACGAGTTGGATTTCTATATAAAGCAACTTATTGAAGATAGCTGAAGATAGTAAATTGGCAGTTTAAAGTTACGTATTGTGAAAGTAAAGTGCCCAGATATAGTAAACGAAATAATATTTTATTTACAGGTAATTTTAATTTGAATTTTATTAGATTTTAGCTTTATTTCAATAAAAATTACTTTGTATCAATTGTATTTTTCGTTAAAAATACATTACAGTAATTTTAATTTTAATATTAATTAAAAACATATTCTAAACATATCTCACACATTTCATATTTTTATTTTTAAATAAAATTAAAATAAAACTTTTATACCTTCACTTTATAAATAACATTTTTGTTAATTTCATTAGTTTTGCTAAGTTTACTAATTTTGTTAGTGTATGTATAAAAAACCAACAAAACTAACAAGTTAGTAATTTGTTAATTGTATGTAATTTATATATACAATTTTTGTTAGTTTACACACACACACACGCGCGCGCGCACTAACCGAACTACCAACTTATCAATTTCGTTAGTTTTGTTAGTTATTTTTATATATAACGTGAAATTATAAGTTTTATTTTAATTTACTTTCATTTTATTTAAAAACGTGAAATGCATGAAATATGTTTAAAATAAGCTTATAATTAATATTAACATTACAATTTAAAGAATTATTAAAATTACAATCAGCATTAAAGGTAAAAGTAATATTAAAATTAAAATTAAAATAAGCATTAAATTTACAATTAAAATTTTAATAGTATACTTATTTCTGTTATTTATACTAACTATGTGTCACCTATTAAATTGAAAATTAAAATTACAATGAAAATTGTTTTTGGAATAAAAAAAACCTAATAAAATTCAAATCCAAATTGCTCGAAAATAAATTATTCGTCTTTCATACGAATTAATATCAGTTAAATTTGATAGCAAATATCTTTTGTAAATAAAAGTAATTCAGATCAAGTATATAATATTTTTATTTTTGGGCTATCTTCTGCAACGCCCTCCCATGAAAATTTATCAACTTGAGAATATGTTGAAATGCAAAAACTTCCAGAAGCAATTTTTATGTCAAACATTTCTCATGTTTATACCACTATGAATGAATTATATAAGTCACATAATCCTAAATGTATTTGAATGTTATTTTACAAATGAATTTAAATTTAGTTTATTGGATTACTAAAGGTAATTTAAAACTGAACGTCTAAATTTAATTATTTGAATAAATAAAATATAATTTGTATAAATTTATATAAATATTTTCTCATATATTTAAAAACAATTTTTTTCATAAAACATGACATTAAGTTTAGTAATATTGTAAACCAATTTTGTCAAATATTTATAAACTATCATAAATATATGATATTGAAAGAAATATTTCGGTTGATTTACATCGACGCGCATGTTATATGGGACAGTACGTTTCAAATCAAATGCTAAATGAAAAATTAAAAAGCTGATCAAAAATTATATTCGGTTTAGTATAATTCGGATATTTTAGCTATATGTGGTGATACCTAAATATATTCATAACTTTCATATACTTAAAATAAAGCATAAAATTAAGTACGATTAATTTTTATACATTTGCAGAATTGTGCAATTCTAATCATATACACGGACTAGGTTATTGAAATTAATGAAGTAGCAGCTAATGTATAACTATATTTCCTGAGGATTGTAATTATAAAAATAATATGATTAAGAAACTAACTTAGCTGTTTTGTACGAATGAGATATCTTTGTATCATTAGAATAATGCAAGCTGACAATTATGAAATTAGACAGAAACAAGGTAATAATGGATTTTATTTGTTTTTTAATGAAAGAAAATTTAATTTATGTAATTATTTGTAATTATTTTGCAGAATATTTTAAAAATTTTTTTAAAGGTTTATCCTCATGAAAAATGAATAAAAAAGACCAGAAATGAGTCTAAATACTCAGCACCTTTATATATATATATATGTATATTTATATTCAATAAAAGGACTTCTAATGAGACTTTATTGCTGATAATAAAAGATGATTTCTTTATTACTCAGTTATTTGGAATTTTATAAAGAAAAGGTATTAACTATGAAAATATTGGTATCAATTAACAGAAGTAATATCTGCAATATAATAGAAGTATAATGTAAGATTTTAAATAACATAAAAAATATTGATTTATTAAAAACTAATTTACAATGTATAGCAAATTGAAAAAGGATCAAAGCACTACAGTAGTATTACGATACGCAATGCCACATTGGATTTTCCAAGTATTATTAATGGTTTCAGTGAAGGAGAAATTATTTATAAATAAAAACCTATAATATACTTTCTAAGAATGGTAAATTACGTTTTTATTTATTATTTGTAATATTTGTATTATTTAAATTAATATAACAAGCAATATATTTTATCAATAAGAGAGATTCATTTCAAAAATAATATATTGATTATTGGAGAGTTGTAATATATGATTATTGGAAATGTATTAAACAAAAATTTTTTATTTGCAATTTTAGGTGGCAACAGCGGTCAAAAATTGCAAGATATATGTAATGATAACTAAGATTACATGTGTAAAGACATGTGCTACTAAGTTGAAGCCTTATTGACAGGAATTACCCACCATTAAATTTTTTTAAAAATTAAAATTAATTAAATTTTTAATAAAAATAAATAAAAATAAAAATTTATTAATTAAAATTAATGTACGATGTTATAATTACAGTTTGTACCTAATTATACCTTCAAAAATTAAAAATTTTGTGAAATGAATTAATTCCAAGTTGTAAATAAATTGTAATTATATAAATATCACTGTCAGTGTTATAATATTCATAAATATTATACATTTCCATGTATGTATGTGTAAATTTATTTTAATTGATTTTATTCCTTTTAAAACAAGCAATTTTTTTATACAAATAAAAAAATACTGAAAAAAGTATAACAATAATTTGTTTATTACATTTCGTTTTTAAACATTTTTTTATGTGAATTAGAGAAAACGCAAAACTCACTACAAAAATAATCGTTTTCTAATAGTTTTTACAAAACAAATTAATTCAAATTATAACTCAATAACAAATATATAACTCAATATAAAGTCAAAAAGAATTTGAACAACTAACTCATAGATCATATTCGCCTAATATATAAGTCAACAATTTTGCAAACATTTCTACATGACCGAACAATCTTCGTTTTAAAATATCTTTCGAATTTGAACGATCAACTCATCGATCATATTTGTCTATTACATAAACCGAAAATTTCGTAAAATTTTCCGCATGAATGAATAATTTTTGTTTTAAAATAATTTTCAAATTTGAACGACCTACTCCTAGATCATATTTGCCTAACACATATGGCGAAAATTTTCAAAAAATGTTTACATAAATGTTTTTAAGTTATAATTCGAGAACTTGGAATGTGTACATTTTCGA
>JABFOX010003207.1:0-10556 GCA_022817665.1 Axea sp. ZL-2020
GGAACGTGTAGCGTGTGGGGTTTAAAAATACTAATACCGTGGCGAAATTCGTGGCGATGCAGGGTGGTGGAAACTGTCGGTGAAAGACTGTTTCCTTTGTTGGGTGGCGGTGAGTGAGACGAGTTTTGGATATCAATGTTTGAATATCAAATGTCAGATTTTCATCCATTTTTCACGCCCTACTGCGATCATCCGCCAACTACCGCGGGATGTCCGTGGGATTTTTATTAATTCGAGACTACCCTTCTTCCGCAAAGAAAGAATCGCCATGTGTTTAGCGACCCTTACGAATATTTCACGACTTGTGGGGACATAATCTTGTAACATATTTCGTTGTGTTTTATATCAACCAGGATTATTTTAAGACATGTACCGTTAAAAATTCATTCAGTAAATTTATTAAATTATTATCTCAATTTTTGGTTTCATGTTTACAAATATTGTCGAACGTTCATTTCGATAGCACGCCAATACTTACAAACGTTATTTTGTAAAGTAAATGTATTAGAATGGTGAATTAAATTACAGAAAGCCAAGAAAATCATTGAATGAAAGTGAACGGAATTTTAAATGGACGATTAAGGGACGACATAACAACGGCGAAAAACTTTAAGACGCAGACGAAAGCGGAAGGTTGCCTTGAAAGATTAAAAAGTTTAAAGCTCCATTTTCAATGCTCCAGAATGAGAGGGAAGATTTATCAGAAACAAAAGTTACAGAGAAATAACATGTTCCTAATTAAATAGCAAACTATTTCAAAGGCAAAGACGGTCGAGAGATCTTTATTTCTGATTAAACGGAGCACAGTTTTCGGACTTTATATTGAGTGAATTGTTTGTTTTATTCTTTTCCGGAAAAATATTATTGTAGGACATAAAATAATGATCGCTTTGTTTTCCTACTCTATCGTTTTATCAAGTCCAGTACAAAAATATTCAGTGAAATATTTGTATTTATCATAATTACTCAACTCAAAATTGTAAAACAATTATCTGATTCCGCGTCTGATAAGACGCTGACACTATCTCAGTTTCTTAAATTTACGATTCACCTAATCTTCGTTTCAAACAAAAGAATCCAAAATTGGATTACTTCTGTACAAGCATCGCAAAAAGAAATCAAAATCACGTCTTTATAAAACGTTTGTTATTTGATGACGTTATATTTGTGAAATTGTAATGATTCTTCTTAAATAAAATTGCTTAAACCAATAAACTTTATATAACGATTTGGTGCGAAATTACTCAACGTTGTGCCGATCAATTTTATAGAATAATGCAGACATGAGTTTAGTAAAGGCGATTATATGAGTATTAAATAATTTGGTTCTGTACAAACCACAATTCAGTCAGCGTATTAACTCTTTTTCGTAGTAATAGTCGACAAATTAACGATCACCGCAACTATGGACTTTATGTTTTTGAATAACGCGGTATTAGATACTCTTATGTTGAATGAAAAGCGTGTAAACGCGTCAAGATATAAAGTCATGAAGTAATAGTTAGATATTTCTTTGTCTTTCAATGTCAAAGATGCGTTTGTCATTTGAATGTACTTTCATTTCATGAGGTAATATTGTATAAAGTATGTCACATGGTTGAAGAATCATTTGAATAAATTGTCTAATCTTGTGTGGTCAAAGAAAATAAATGTATTATCTCTATGGTCGCACGCATTTTCCCAACGAGATTATTGCGACCTACGTGTTCGTGTAATACCTATAGTGGGCGAAATATTTTTTTTCGCTCTGACCTTTTGTTAGCTTATTATAATGTTTGTGTCATTACTAGATACCTGCGGTGCATCACATTTAATGCTAGTGAAAGTTACGAAATTTACATTGGATAAATTTTTTATATAAATTAATTAACTGAATTGGTTGAAATTGTTCATTTTTATCAGGAATTTAAGTTGACTTTTTAGGAGCAAATAAGCATTTTATTTGTTGCTTATATACTGTGAAAACAAATTTATTTATATATTATATAATAGTAAATATAAGTACAATGAAGTATTTATTTTTCGTGATCGTAATTTTATTCACTATTATAAAAGGTATTGTTAGAACAGATGGCATCAATGATGACCATAAAGGATAAATGAAATATAAGAAAGGCGAGAAAAATCTTGCGAGTCATCTCAATACCCACAGCCAAATTTTCAAGCGTGACGAGCTGACATATTGTTTCGCGCTGCCGGCGTTGCTGAGAATAACTCCTTCCCTTCTTGCGGCTGATTCTTTTTTTAGCCGGAAGTTGAAAATATTGGCGACTTCCCGCCCTTGCAAAAGAGAGCCATCGCCTAGGGCTCGCGAGAGATAAGCAAGTGTTTGAGCATAATAAAAGGTAGATCGATTCACAGCTTTTCATATGCAAAGCACACGCCTGGTTATCCGTTAAGATTATTTTCTTGAATTTTCCTGAACGCCGTATCGCAGGGTTCCGATTATAACAAATGTTCCAAATCACGCGAAGAAAATGAAAAATTAAATATGACTCTATTTAAATAATAAAATATTCAAATGTTTTCAAATAGAATTGTAATAAAACATTGAATAATTTTTTAATAAATTTCCATTCAGTAAAATTAAGGAAAAAATACGCACAATTATGTTACATTTTATTCATTCTATTTTTAAAAATAATATTTCAATGCAACAAAAATAAGTGCTTCGTTAGCAATAAATTTTTGAACATTTATAAGCGCTTTTCATGGCATAAATAAAATGATACATTAACATTTAAAATACAAACAATTTTCGAACAATACTAAAAAATAAATATGAAATATAATGTTTGTTGCAAAGTTATTCAATTTAATGTATGATTCCCCAAAAGAATGACAGTATCTGCATAATGTATATTTACATTTCTTCTTTTAAAGATCTTGTATTATAGAAATATTTATTATACACGTGTAACGTATTTTGGACAAATAATAACAGTAAAAATATTTTATTAAAATGGTTTAAACGAAGTACAAAAAATGTAGATAATAAATCACCAAATAAAGAATGTCACAGCACAGGACTATTTTATTCAAATATCATAAAATATTTGTAAATTTTATAAACTAAAATATCTTTAATAAATGTATAACAATAGCAACAGCAGCAACAACAACAACACCAATAATAATAATAATAATAATAATATTATTATTATTATATTTATAAATAAATGCATTCGAACAATCTATGCGGTGGTAATTTTACCCAATGTCTAAACATGTCTTCATATATGTAATCATGCGCTTAAAGTGGCGCTTTTTTAAATCGATATAATTGAGATTCGAAATGAGTACAGCTATTGTTCGTATTGCTTGCGACAAAGCAGACATGTGATATCTTCTGACCGATTTTCCTCAGAAATTGCCCGGCAAATTGGTGCTCCAGCATTTTAGAACAAATCGTTCGGAATGCCATTGTTTAACGAGCAGAACTGTGGTCATCGTGAATACCAGATTCAAATTGTTTCACCGAAAAATTTAATGATTTAAAAGATACTGATAAAATATCCAAGTAAACTTTACACGTAAATAATGTACGCCTCCATTTATTTTACTAGACATTTACACGTGCATATATTTATTATAAAACAATAATTCTTTTCAGAACTATTTCTTTTATCTAATAAAGAAGACAATAGACATTCTCAAAAGAATACCGCATTAGGAAATATAGCTTATGGCTTAAAATTTTTTTTATTATTCATTTAATTAATTTTAACAACAATTCAATCTATTAATTTTATGTGAATATAATTATATTTTTTATTACAACTTTATTTAATACAATTATTCATTACAATTGCAACACGCTATATTTCTGACTTTCAACTCAAGTGTCATTTTGTGACATATAAGTTCTGTTTATCGTGATTTCTTTATATTAATAAATATAAAACAAACTGGAAAATTCATACTGCTCTTTTCAAATTAAATCATTCAAATTGAAGCTAATTATATTTCATGCTGTAAAGTCACACCATTTTTTTGTAATGGAATTTGACATCCTTTCAAGGAACGTAAATATTAGCGAAAAGTCAAAGTAAAATCAATATAAAATGACAAGTTAAGTGCAGATTTTGTATTTGTATTATTAAACACCGAACATTCACAAAGGCCAATATTATCATTTGTGTGCTAAACATGATTTGTATCGATCATGTTTTCAGTGTTGTTAACTTTTAAGAAAAATGCGAATTTTAATAATTGGAGGGTCATTTCCAAGCACGCAATGTGTTTCGCGACACAGTAATGTTCAAAGGCCTTTGTAATATATGTGCATCAGACCCCGCAACAATATTAAAATATTGATTATCTAACGTATGCGGCGTATGCACTTTGTACAGCGTGTACAAGGGTTTACATGACAGGGGTGCGTTCATTCAGGTAGATTATTTTACAAGACATCATTCAGTATTTAAAGGGTCAAAACTCATTGTTGTGATTGTGGTGTAATTGTTACGCGATGATGATTGCACTTAATTACCATAAGATTATTGTAATTGCAACGCGTAGATGCGCAAACTGCATGATTAATAGGTGTACAAATTAAAAATGCAAACGGCGTTTAGTTTTAAATGTCTTTTGAAACATAATTCAAATTGTTAATTTTGGTACAAGCCACAAAATTTGATTTAAAAGCATACATGCAAATGTGTGAAAGGGCACGTGGTATTATTTGAGGTCAGTTTATGGTGAACTGAGCATGCTTACATATCCATTATGTTACAGTTTTATGAGTAACCACAAGACTGAGTTTTGAACATATACTGAATGTTACATATTTCTCCGTTTAACCGAGGCGACAAACAAAAATGAAATATTTTCTTGAAAGTTTAATTTTGTTATAAAACTTTCAATTCTTGTTCGTCAAATAAAATGTGATGAAAGTTGTCAAATATTGATGTGTTCTTTAGGTAGTTGAATAATTTATTTTATTAAGAAAAAAATGTTGTAATAAATTTTGGTGTTTAAAAAGCGTGTAATAAAACATTAAGAAATCATTGTTGTAATAAAAGTATTTTAGATATTATAATATTACACAAATTATTTTAAAACGTAGTTAAGAAAACATTACGGAAGAAAATGCCGATGTCAATTAGAATTAAAAACTTATAATCGTAGTTTTTGTTCTTTACATAAGTGCTGTTTAAAACAACATTCATACATTATTTTTATCGACGAAATTACAACTTTTTGAATTTTATGGCACAATAAAAAATGCATTAATAGTTTATAGTTTTCTATATTGTCATTCTAAATGTTAGACACTTTTTGTAGTCTTGATGAGATTAAAAATGTTATTCTGAATTATATGTAATGCTTAATTTTTTATTGTAAATATTATTTGCATAATTAATTAAATTTAAATTGTCATAAATAAAATAGCAGAGTAGTTTTATTATAATTTTTATTATGCTTTGTGATTAGTTATTATTTATAATTAACTAATTGCATTTGTTTTCATTTTAATTGTTTTGCAATTAATTTGAACTTAATTTCTTTCATTTATTTTGTAATTTTTCATTAATTTTTATATTGCATATTTTATGCAAAGTATAATTTTACAATGAAATTATTACAAGGAATACTTTTTTATTAAACTATTATTCTTCTTTACAGTAAGTAAATACTGTCATATTTTTTATCGTGGTTGGTCAACATGTCTTGCATATTCGTATTTTATTAATTTTAGTTATAGAATTATTTAAAATTATACATTTGAAAATAAATTACTGATTAACCAAATATCTAATGCAGTTATAAATAATTTATGGTAATTTTTCGAATTTAATTTTAACAAAAAACATTATTTTTATTTTTTAAAAAGTTACGAGTTTACGGTTAAAAATTCTAGTACAACTGGTATTATTTTTCTTCTCAATGAAAAATTGTTCATTAAATAATTAATTTCGTTTTGAGTTTACACGAAAGTTTTTTGACCCGTGTTTGACTTTCTTTTAACCACTATAATTGTTTCTGACGCTTTTTAAACGGTTAATCGTTTTACCAAAGACAAAACTAGCGAATAACTAAAATCGGTAAATTAGATACGTTGTTTGACTTTCAAACTTTTTCGCTCATCGGATAAGAGCGATAAGGATGGAGTTTGGAGCGAGTTGCAGAGTGTAGCAGCCAATTTGCAAGCAATTTTGCGTAAGCCCCGGGCAGTCGGGAACGCGGCGCATCGACGAGGAAAGAAAGCACGGGGTATGAAAAAAGGAATCTCCATGAAATCCCAAGAAACAGCTTATACCGTCTCCCTCAAGAATTAATATACCAGACAAACGTGACAGACAGATCAAATCTGCATTTCAGCGACTTTGCGTGGCGCGTTTCCGTGTCAATTTCGTCGGATTACTATCCGTCACCCTCTTCACTTTCGGCGATATAAAAATTTGCTTTCCTTACATATCAATCCCTTCTTTCATATTACATAATTTCATTCGAGGACCAGTTTTAAAAAATTGAAATAAAAATGAATGAACCAATCTTTTTCGTGCTTTCGCTAAATTGAATTTAATGGTAGCTTGACTCCGCACGAGGGAAGGGCCAAGATATGAAGACGATCGCGGCACGCTTAATCACCCTCGGCGCGCGCTTGTACCTGATCGCATGCCAGCTGTCATCCAAGGGCGGATGAGAACCGGCTCGTGCGGACCACGTGGCCAAACAATGCGATGATTCTAATTAGGCTTTTGAACCTGGACGAACGAAGCTCGAATAAAAACTGTTGTAAAAACGTGACGAAAGGGAGTTACGGATAATGTACTAGCATTGACGTGGTCCGAAATGCAGCCTTGTGCTCATCTTTTTTCACGCAAAACCCGTTCGACGGTTAAATCCGACCAGTTTGGTGTCGATGCATTGTTGCAGTCTGATTAACTAGTGTATGCAATTTTTGTAAAAAAAGAAAAAAGAACATTTGGACGTGAAAATTTGGAAATAATTGAACATCTACTTCTGGTAGAAATATATAGACATCATATGACGGAAGAAATGATTTATAAAACACAAAAAAAACTGAACGAAGAATTTCTTTTTAATTTCATAAAATAAATTTGTCTTATTTAAACACGTAAAATATAATGATACTTTTCGTGACCTTACTATTTAAATATTGTTAAGTTTTAAATAAATGTAATTATTCAGAAACTCTTCTTCATTTCTTATGAATTATCAGGAATAATCACGTTTATATATCACGTTTTTTGAAGAAACATAATGGTTGGAACAATATTAATTCAATGTTGATGCTTTTGTTTATTCGACATTGAATCAATATTGCAGATATACTAACTGAAAATTCTGTCAACATGCAAAGTAATTATATATCTTAAGACATTCATTAAAACAATATTGATGCAATGTTGAAAAAATAATATTTTGAATATTGGCCATACGATTCTAAATAATCATCGAAATAATCATGGAAAGAAATTGACTTCATGTGGTACAAAAAAAAATCTAAATACAATATTTAAGTAATACAAAGTTAATGTAATATTAAAATATTTTATGCTTATAAAAATGTATAACATAAACTGAAAATCAAATCAACAAAATACTGTAACTTCATAATAATACAAAATAATACAGTTATACTTATGCTTGACAAATTTAGATTTTTTAGTTCTTCAACTTTCCTACGTGACACATTGAACTGTCACCAAGAAGATTGAAATTCGAATCTCCCATAGATGTTAGTTATAACAGAGGTTGAGGCACTATTTCCACCTCACATGACATGCAATGTTAAGTGAAATAATCACGTTACATATGAGAATTGATTATATGCACGATATCCTCGCAACTATCAATAAAACCGTTCTAACAGGAGAGAATACTTTTCGAAAACTTTTGAAATTTCCAAATTTTATTTTGCTACTAAACAATGTTTATTAACTATTATATTCAAATACTTCAATGAATTAAAATAAAAATATTTATGCAGACATCGAAAGACATTTTTAAAAAAATATACAAGGTATTTTATACATTAAATATGAAATAGGAAACAACACAATGTAACATGAATTTTCTCGTTTATAAATTAAAAACATTTGTATTTCATACATTGATGTTTCATGCTAATATCTTTATGTAAATAAACCATATATTATTTAGCAATAAAAAATATTTTATTTCATTATTCCGCACAAAAGTTATTTATCCTAGTTTAAATCACATGAAATCTCATATTTCCGAAAGTCGATTGTAAAACTCACTTTAAGGAATATAAAGGTACATAAAATCAACAAACAACGAGCATGACGCAAAAGTAATGCTCACATAGTTGTGGATCAACCTTATTGGTGATACGTGACAATACGTGCCATGCACAAAGAACAGTACCGGATTAAAGGGTGGGAATTACAAAGACTGCAGTACCGAACTCTTTGAAACGAGAAAAATATCATACAATTCATATAGTGTACAAAAATAATTATTATTATGAAAAAGCTAATAATTACGCAATCAAGACAATTAAAATATTACATTTTTTGGTACCTTTCATTTTAACTTTTTAATCTCTATAAATTAATTTTTTGCTTCAAAAGTTGCTGTCCACGAATGTAAAGTGGTGTTCGTATAATGCTTAACGAATTGCATTTTTTTACTTTTAAACTGATAATTCCATTTCTTTTCGTGAAGAAATATTATCTTTATGTGTTATAATAAAGCCATTAAAATCACTAGTATAAAATTTATCGCTGTAGTTCAATTGTAATAAAATGTCTCAGTGTTTGTGTATTTTCTATTTTCTCAAGTATTAGGGGTAATTTATGAAATATATTATTCAAATTTAATATATGTTTATTTAGTATGAATACTGTAATTCCTTTACAATAGAACATGGAAATACTTTTTATGTTCTATATGTGTATGTCATGATATTTGTATGTGTAAAAAGCATTTATAAGTATGGTTCAAAAACGTTATACAAAAGAATCTAATTGCCATTACGATCACTTAATATCTAAAAACATGATAAAGGTACGTTCTTGCCATATATCTTCTTCAAACTGGACAGTGAATGTTTTTAATGTAAATAACCACAGGGTACTTGAGGGCACTGATCTGTCACTAACAATAGGGGGTTAGTTTCAACTCGATGAGTGACAAGAGATTTAAATTCAAAAATCGAACCCCCCCACAAACATTGTCTGCGTTCACTGAACCGCAATTATTGTCACGTGGCCCTCAGTAACTGCGCTTAAAAATTATTTTTTCATCACAGTACTTTAATTTGTGCATACGTTACAATTCTGTTATCATTTAAAACGTGGTGAATTTTACAGTATACAACTGAAAATAAAAGAATGTCGCTGAAAAAAGAAATCATGTGAAGTTACATTTTTTAATATTAGCACTGGCTAATTAAACTATTAAACTAAAATATTTTAAATAAATCTAAAAGATGTGTAAATATAATATTATAATTAACAATCATAAATTCAATTTTTTTAAAAAATTGAGAAATGTATAATATGGTGCGTATTAGTGGTTACATATGAACTTATCCAAAAGATGGAAAAATATTGTAGAAAATACATAAAAAATTATAGAGAAATATAAAAAGTATGTCGAAGTAGAAGAGAAAGAAATTAAACAAATTAAATCGAACTTGCCAAAGATGAGAAAAAAATCTAAAAACCTTTATAATTCTTAGCGAAAATAAGTTTTTTGACATTTAATATAATATTTCGAACAAATATTTGTAAAATTTTTCAAAATTTTAATACCTGTTTAAAAAAGTTTAAAATTATGCATTCAGTATTTTCTACCTAAACTGATATCTTTTTCTGACAATTTTATAACTTTTCTGACTGTCTTTTTGCTATCTGGAAGACGGATATTTTTCTGACACTTTTTATAACAATTTTTGGCTTTTTGACATTTTAATAAAATGTATAAATTTCCACCAAAATTCTTTTTCTTTTCTATCCATTGTGCGATATTTCTATGTTGCGTTTACTTTCGTGAAGATCAATAAGAAAACACGAAAAAATCGTCAGTAAAAACAAAATAGACAATGTTAGTAACATCAATATTGTTAGTTTTATAGTTTTTTCTAGTAGAAATGTGCAGGTTATTAATGTTGTTGAATTTGAGTAAGAAATACTGAACGGAAAATGTTGCTAATAATTACAGAAATAGATTAATTATCAATGAATTGTCTAGTAAGATATTTACGTTTGAGATATATCTTATATTATGTACTTATACAGCATGTAAATTATATAGAAACCGTGTAACAATACTAAGAAATTTTCTTTCTTAAAACAAAATGTTGCCGTGTAAATATAGCTTTCCGACATCTTCCCCTTGAACTACTTATATTTATAAACGATCATTTTAAACTAGACCCTTAGAAAGTTTCCGAAGAAAATGAGGAAAAAGGAAAGTTGAGCGACAGCCATGAGATTCTTGTTCCGAGCATAAAGTGATTACAAGTGGCGTTCGCGGAGGTTAATCGATAGTATTATATTACTTTGGGTAAAATCGCGCGATGAATATCCAACAAGTCTGTAGGATTGCGCGTGACA
>JABFOX010003208.1:0-10556 GCA_022817665.1 Axea sp. ZL-2020
GGCTATCGTTTCCTGTTTTGTATTCTTACACGTACAATTACCAGCAAGGGAAAAGCAGCGATATGGTCAATCACTGATCGATTAAAAATCTTGTTAGAAAATTTTCGTATCGACCACTGCGAAAAGAATTACTCCCTTGCTGGAGGGAGACTATTTTTATATAGATTAACGAAAAAGAGTTAATACAGTCATATAATTAGAGACATTTGATCAGAGTCATACAGTCATATATGTTAGAAAGTTATTATAATAAAATAATCATCAGTAAAATAATCTTATACTATCATATAGTTAATCGGTACAATAAAGTCCCTCCGAAAACGTCATAGAGTGTTCATCGATATAATTTTCAGTGCAATTATACTGTGTTCGTGCGTCAGGTAAAAATATCCCGTCTTTCCTTGTCTTTCCTTTTTTTGATCCGTTACCTATAATTCACGGTGTTGGCCCAGTTTTGTTGCCGCAATACAAAAACACATAACTTAACCTTCTCCCTATTATTATCTCTCCAAGTGCCGCGTGTGAAGAATAAATCGACCTACGACACATTTACACACACACGTTCACTTACAAATGAAAGTTTAGTAACAAGTTGTACAAATAAATAAACATATTTATATTTCAATTTGGGCTTTTTATTGTTGCATCAAAATTCCTCCCCTTTATGTTTCACTAAGACGTAACACGTTCAATGAATATAACTGTACGTCAGATTGCTTAGATCTGGAAACGTCAGAATAAACATTCACACTTTTGTGTGCTAAGATATAAGTCATTTTGTTAAGCACCAACTGTAGGTTTTGTAAGGACAAAATTGAGAAACATATGAGTCTGTTATAATTTTCATACTCTTAAAAATACTGAAAACATCAGTACAGATTGAAACTTGTACTTTTTCAATTCTATGGTAATCCAAATTAGTTTAATAATTACAATAAGGAAAACAATTATTTCAAACCTAACGAAAGATACAATTATCAAATTTATGAGATCTTGAGAAAAAGCAATCAACTTGAAAAAATTAGTAGTCTGGTAACAGTCGTCCACTGATACATCAAAAGTATGATTAAAGTTTGGTAAAACAATTAAGTGCAATATTTGAGACATTCTGTAGTTAATAATTCTATTATTAAATGATTCATCTTTATTTCTGTATACTGAGCCATCTTGAATTATAATATATAATAATTAAGCTAACTTTATAAATGAAATCTTAGAATCTAAATTAATTTTTGTATACGAAAATATATACTATTCTTTATTTAAAAAGTACTGACCTAGCGTGTTGCGGACCTCATCTTGCACACATACGGAAAGAGCATATCTCTCGGTTATGGCTTGCGTAGTCACATAAGTACGATGAATTTTTCAACACGAAAACAAAACAAGTAACATATTTCTCGAACTAAACTTTATACAGTATTAAATGATCTACTGCATTTAAACACTGAGTGGAAAATTTTCGTTGTGTAATGATAATTACATAATTATCATATATAATAAGAAATGTACTTTATATTAATATATATGTTATGTATTAAATATTTCTATAAAAGCGTTTATAAATGTATATTTTCAATTTTTACTCCTCTTATTATAAGATAATTCAAGTCAAATTATTAAATAAGTTATTCCCCTTTTTTTTTTCTTTCTTTTACAGCAAATATAAAGGCTCGGCTGAATTTCAAATTAATATAAAATTAGTATCAAATGAATAAAATATGTTACGTTATTACATATAATGTAGCTTCCTTTAACAGAATGAAAATATATTAATTAATTTGAGTACAATTAAACTTTTTTTATTTCAATGTATTTTCTTCATTTAAACTGATGTATTATATAATGAAGAAATAAATTACATTTAATAAAATTGATATCTTCTTAATTTATACATCTGACTAATAACTTGTGAAACAATGAAAAAATTTAAATAAAGAAGTTATGTTTTTGTTAAAAGAAATTATACCTTTGTATTTTTGATTGTACATTTATTTGTAATTGTAATTTTTAAATCATATTAACAATGTTTAATAATAGACTTTAGTAATTTAATTTTAATGCACTATAATAAAATTATTAACAATTTTGGACCAAGTATTTGATTCTTACTTGAAATTTCCTATTAAAATTAATTACTTTTTATTCTAGGAATGTAAAGTAATTTATTATGTAAGATTTTAGTGAAGGCATTGTATATGTAGTATATTTTAATACAAAATCACTGGAATTTCTTAAAATTATAAATGCAGCAGCCCGCATGTTCTCCCACGGTTTCTCAAAAAGGAAGAAACTGCGGACGAGCAGTTCCCTTGATCAATGACCATATTCGAACACCTCTAATTAAAATAATCAGCGTCGTGGAATTCGATCCGCTGCAACGCACGACGACCCGGTGGTAAATGCAACGCTGTGTGAACACCCTGGTACGTGAACTTACCCGTTGGAGAGCGATCTCGCTGGAATGTTAAGGAGCCCGAGAATCAGGATGCACGTGATATTGGGTACCGATCGAAAATAGCCCGGCATGAGAATGTGGCAACACGGAAGATCACCAATTTGAATAGCCAACGAGGATTAACCCAGATTGTTGAGCAAGTAGCCGGTTGAACCGGATTGCCATTCATTAGCGACCATGTAGGAAATTTAGACATTCTGTCTGTTGAGATTATCAAGATTTCAGCAATTTTACACACTCTTATTCAACGCTTTTCCACCCTGACACGATAAGGTCTTTTAATCACGTTTAGTGTGATAAATTTAGCTGTATTTCTGGAGTGCACTTCATTTTTTATTGATGTTTAAACACATTTGAATAGGTTAATCCAAAAATAAACAGTCTGCTGCTGCTGATGCAACAATGTAAGGACATTGTTCATAAGGATGAACTTTGTGCAAAGTCATCGTCTTCTGTAATGGTGGTTTAGTAATGGTTCTGGCACAGAACTCGTTGGACCAATCCCAATTATGATTGCGAAGCTGTGATGCGATCTTGCGATTAAGACGTCTTCTGAGAAAGAACTATGCGCTCATGCATGATAATGCGAGATTTCACACGTTAATATCTTGCAGACAGCAACATCAGTGTTTTTCCTCAACCACCAATGAGCCTAGATCTCAACCCCAGTGAACATGCATAAGGCTTAATGGAGTCTGTATAAAAGATTTGTAAAGACCTCCGACAGATTTTCGACAACTGGATGAAACATTAATTCTCATCTGGAATATTTCGCAAGATGCAATAAGAGCGCGCATTAATATACCGTAAAGTGGGCAAGAAATTATTCGGAAACGAGGCGGAAATGCCCGCTATTCACAAACAAGTCACATATATACGCATCCATACACACACATAAATACACACCACACACACACGAAGTCTAAAATCTGACCGTGGTGCACATTGGGTAATGCTAATGGTGGCGATGGAATGAGACGGATGAAACACACACAAACAAGCAAATGCACTGTTGAGCGTATATAAAATGCTACGATGCATAACATGCACAACGTTCATAAAATCATTCAAAATAGCTGTGTATCTTTTCAAATACTTCCTTTAAACTATTGCAACTTTTTAGTGAATTCATTTGATATTAAAAATTATTGTAAAATACAAATATTTTTATTTTAATCATGTTGGTGTCTGTAAAATGTTGAAAAAATCTTCCTTATATCATGTTTATTTTCATTTATTATTTATAATTACACTTACATTAATTTGTTTGATCGAAAGAAAGCTTGCGTAAACATAAAATTAATAAGTATAAATAAACACTAATTATATATATTTAAATTTTGTTCACGTTTTAATTATCAGAAAATACATTTAAAAAAAACATTCGAAAGCGTTTGTATAATGCTAAAATATTGACGAAGAATTTACGTAACCAAGTGATAACGATTATAATAATTCAACGATATAAATAAATGCAGCACAGGATCTATTTTCGGAGCGTGTTAGAGATCGATGGTGTAACGTACACGACGTTCCTTTAATCATGTAAGTTTGCATGAAAGCTACAGCGAGTCGGAATGAATTTAAATTATTCAATTAAGACAAATATTTTTATTTGATGAAAGTGGATGATGAAAAACAATCTAGGTCAGCTTTTGCTGATTTTAAAGTCAATATACTATTGCGCCTCTTTAAAACAGAAGGGGAAAGTTCTATTCTTATTATATCGCAATTTTGTACATCGGACGAAATGTTTATTCACCATAACAGAAAAGAAAAATTAAATGAATTATTACGAATAAAATATTGATTCAAATATCGTGCACGAAGCATATACTTTGCAAAAAAATGTTCAGATTTGCTCATCATCGATTAATATACGAATAATATAGAAATCTTGGGTAACGATGCAGTTTTGTCTTCTACTCTAATCTTCCTCCCACCCCCTGTAATTTCATAGTTATATAAAAAAGGACCCAAAACTCGATCCAGAGCCTGTCGTCCAAGCCTGTGCATGATTCTGCGTTATTTTTACACGCATTTGTTCTTTATTCCTTACAGTTTCAATGAATCCTTTTTCCGTCATTGAACCCTGCAAACTCGAATCACTGAAACCTAGAATAACCGGTGCCCGTGTCATAAAACTCCACGCGTGGACACATGCCGCATCACAATAAATATTTACAGGTATTTTAATAATTAGTTTTATGATAATAAAAATCCTATCGAAATTATACAAATATACATTAATAATTAACTTAGTTGTATTCAAAAGAATATAAATGAATTTAAAATAATGGAGTGTTAACAAAACATTTGATTATGAATAAAAATTAATATAAGTTTATATTTTCCTATAAATATATAATTTTTTTATTATCCATCTAGTTTATTTAATAGGCGTCCTGTGGTATCAATTTAAGTAGTATTTTATTAAGAAGAATCATATTTGGTGATTTTCCCGACAATAATATTACTTATAATGAATTACGAAAAATAATAAATATAAAATGTGTAAAATATTAAGAGAGATGGCATTTAGTTTGGCGATGCGCCTTTGAGCTCAATAATGGAGCATATTTTAATACAAGAAATAACAAAAAGTTTATTTTTATTTTTATGAAAAAAGTAATTCATTTTAATGTATCTGTTTCTTTTTCCATAGAAAATATTTTACTTTTATTTTATGAATTTCATAGAGGCTAACATTTTTTGAAAACAAAAAATATTCCGAGGACAATTTTGTATTTTATGATTAACGATGGTCTGTATCGCTTCATATAATTTCAAACAATTCATGAAATATATGAACTTTTTGTTTTTGAAGTTAACTTATTTAAAACTTAATTCGTAACCGTTCATGAGTCGTATAATTTTTATTTTGTTAACATTTGTTAATAATTAGTACCAGAATAAAATGTTTTATGAGTAAAAAAGAAGATTTCAAAACATGCATAAAGTCTGATTGTAGTATGAATATGCCAGCTTGTGAAATTTTTTTTCATGCTTAGTCAGATTTGAGCTTGTGTTAGAACTTACAAACGATTGATTCCACAAGTCACAGTAAATGAACAATGTATCAAAGTCAGCTCATAAAATGTACACGTGCATCATGGTAAACAAAGAAAAGTGAAAGATTAAAGAATGAAAATTGTGCTTTTTGCTGAACTGAAGAACTAATTAATAACTAATAATAGCAGAAAAAGTTAACATTTACGAATAGTATTATTTTGAGTGTTTCATGGACTTTGAAAAACACTATTCGGAATGAATATCAATTATGTTGTATAATTACGTGAAACGTTATAATTCAGCTTTTGTCGTAATTTATTCAAATATCATAATAAATGAAAATTAACGTAAATAGTTTCATGCTGGACGAAATATTAAATCAAAATTAAAATTAAGAAACCAACAACATACAAGCTTTGCAAATGCATTTTAATACATGAAATAATACATTTAAGATTTATTAATTGTAGCTTTTGTATTTAAATTTGTTTATTGTCGATTATTTAGTTGGTGATATTTTGCACCAAATCAAATGAACTTTGATTAAAATTGTGATCCGGCAATTTAGAAGCCGATAGCTGGACTGGACTATACACTGTTATCATCACCACCATCGAAAAGTGTTGATGTTGCCACCAACTTGACGACATCCTTAACTCCATTATTCAGGAATAATTCCAGTTATCAGATGCTCCGACTGACCATTGCTCTCTCTTAAGTAATTTTACTCTCCGCTCGCTTTTCATTGTTCCTTGCACCAGTTTCGTTTAAATTTATACTGATATAAACATAAGTTTATAAAATGACTTCATTAGTTTAACAAACTGCATTCTAAGAGTTTAACAAATGTCTTTTATCTTTATTACAGTAAATAATATCATTAATTTGTTCTTAATTTCATGGCACGATTTATTCGCGTGTTACGTGACGCTTGTAAAATATCTGCGTAGTTAATTTATAAGTGTTTCTGAAGAATACCATTCGCAGTCAACAGTTGAATGTTCACTGAGTGATCAGCATCATTGCAACTTTGCATAATCAATATTATTTCCCTTTGTAAGTTTTTCCGTATCGAGTATCTGAATTCATAGTCTTATTTGGCGCCCCGCTTGGCATTGCGTGTTCCGAAGTTAAACGTCTCGCTTATTTCCGCTTCGATCAATTTGTTTTGACTAACGATGAAAGTTCCGCCATTAGGAATCTTGACTTTTCGCTATAAATTTAAAATTAATGTTGTACGCGGACTTGCTTAACGTTAGATGTTCCGACCTTAAACCTCGCGTGTTACATATCTTGTTACCAAGTCACGTTAACACATTGATAGGTGCAAAATTTCCACTAACTTTAAGTTCCTTTAAACCAGAATTGTGAGCCAGAAATCCTCCCGCTCGAGAATAAATTTAAGTTTACTTAAATTCAGTATTATTTATCCAACCATTTGCTTTTCATTGCTTTTTGCAATTGTTGCTTTCGTTTCAGTTCCTTCACTCTTCTTACATATAATTAAATATGTCTAAAACAAATAGCAGAACTACTAAATCCAAGATTGTCTAAAATTGGCTATGAAAACAGTCTGTCAGGTGGAAAACGTCTATAGAGAACGAGGTTAATTATAGTCGAATGGCTTACGAGAATTATTGGAAACATCTTCCAACAAAACAAAATTCCGTAGATTTGATTTCAATGAATTTCCACGATAAAGCGGATCGAACGATTCTGCCACTTTTAGTTCTGAGAATTCAGACGCTCAGCTGGAAATTAGCAAGGTATAAGTTGATATTGAAATTCACATTAAATCGAATTACCATATCGCTCTCGAGCGGATTGTATACCATGTTTCTGTTACTCATCTGGATCGAATCTTCTACTCATCTTGGCTAGCTTTATGAATCTTGACTATATTATATACTAATATTTATCAAAGCCACTCACTTAAAGTCAGGTACTTTTTAAGTTATTGATGCATTTTTCTCCATCCGTTGCCACTTTATATTTACCGGGAATACTAAATGATTTATAGCGATTGTGGCATTACATTTGAAGGACGTCATGTCAGAAAGCCAAAGTATGAATGATGTGACACACGCGAATGCGTTAATTGGATTTCCATCTCAGGTGCTGCTCCTTGTCACGAGAAGGAGAAGTAAAGTCCGTTAAGGATCATTTGCAATGAAATATTTTTACTCCCACTTGAAAAGAAATTCGATGCACTGCAGAAATCGTAGCCCGTTTCAGTGCACTTGCCGGAATACCCGGTGATGATAATGATTGATATCAGGATATATCTTAATTGGTGCATGTCTACAATTCGTCCATGAAAGAATGTTGTTCATTACAAACTCCAATTAAATTTCTCCCTAGTAAACCATCTATAAAACAATGGAACCCTTCTAGAAAAGGTGGTGAACCGAGTACATTGCTGCACTAAACGCTCGAAGCAAATTGATTGAGACTTTTGAATTGAACGTTAACTGTCTTAATCCATTTAAAATATGTTTAATGCAAATTTAATTGAACTGCTTTCTCATTGAATCTTTAAATGCATCTATTATTATTATTATGATATTTATATGATATTATTCAATGTATTGAAAGTTATTTTTATCTTTAATTTTATTTATTATGAAATATAGCTGATTCATTTAAAGGAATCAAATTTATTGTTTTTTTAAGAAATTTATTTTAATTTTTCAATGAAAACAAATTCAGTAAATCGAAAAACGCTTGTAAATAACGATTTAAAATTACAAATATGTAAAGAATATTTTTTTAAAGTTACTAATAAATGAAAATAATCTTTCATCTAAGAGTTTTTGTGAGATGCAAATTTTCATTCTTTTTATTATTGCTGTTAAAAGATTGGTTTATTAGTCAGTACTGTGTAAATTTTCTGAATAAAACATGTCAACAGTTTTAATTACAATGATATCCTTAAAAACGGTATTGAATTCTGAAAACTTTGAAAATCAGCAAAAAACAGTTTCAAAAAATGTGTTTTTCTTTAAACATAAATACATAATTTTATATTGTTTAATTTCTCAGTGAATATATGAATTATTACCATATATATTCACTTATAAATAGACATAGTATAATAGAATAAGGAATTCAAAGTTAAGAAAATGAATTTTATTATTAATTTTCAATGCCCTGTATAAACAAATACATTAACGAATGGATAAAAAATTAAATAAAATTTATTTTCAGGAAATCATGTTATATTATATAATTAAAATATCAAATTTTGTATGCAATAATTTTTTTTTATTCAAAACAATTTAGTTTATTTAATTTTAAGATTCCAATGCGTGTGAAACACAAAGACGATAGATTTTCACTCAGTTATATTAATTTTAATGATTTTAATTTTTTCTTTATGAATAAAATTAAATTTTAAATTGCCATTTTTTAAATGTATATTACGATTCACTTCACATTAACTCATTAAAACAAATATATAAACAAAACCAAACACTAGACTAATGATACGTAAAGATGGAATGCTGCGATTTAACGATAATTAATGATAGAAAACTGGAAAGATGTGAGTTTGTTTCCCACTATTAACCCCTTTCTGTTTGTTTGTTTGTTTACTTTTTCATGGGCTTTTATTAAAAACACTTCATGTAAATGATATTAAAATTATAAATGTTTAATTATAAAATTCAGATAAGCTGAATTAGTTTGTAAAATACAATTCTTGAATACGGAACCGTTACATTTATTTAATTTGTTCAGTATTTATTTCGTTATAACTAGTAGAAACGTTTCTTTAATAATATTTTCTGAATACTGCTGTACTCTTTCACAGCAAAATATGAAGTATTAGAATTTATATAGTGTTATGAATGTATGGTCGTTTATGTTGGCGCAAGAAAATGTTCTGTAATTTAACGGTAAAATAGAACGTTATGCAGTCCCTGGTGTTCTTCATATGTATGAATTAACGTTTTCTATTTGCGATTTCGGTTTTCGTAATTAAGTAATGAAAACTAATGAAACTTAATATGAGATTATAAATTATAATTCAGAGCTTAAATATGAACATGAAAAAGTCTAATGAGAAATAGTCAAGAGAAAGATTGCGCAGAATTATGCAGTCTTATTCTTAACGCTCTATGTCGATTCATATGAATTTCCATAAAAAAGTCTATTTGTTTTGCATTTTGCAAAGTTGAGAGAATATTTATATGTATGCATCACTTCTGTTTCTGCTTATGATATGAGCAAGAATTGAAACAGTCTGCTTCAATAAAAATAAAAGAATTTTTTTTTCACTGAAATATGTTGTGTTATATATAACGTCATCATGAAGCTAATTCGTATTCGTTTAAACCAAACAAATTCACTTTTTACGTGATGCTACAAAATTTCGATAATTTTTTTAATTGCTCTACTAATAATTTAAATAATAATTTAAATAATTTTAATATTTATAAATTTAATTTTTAATTTATTTATTAATTTAATATAATTAATTTAATATAATTTAATATAATTAATATTTAAATTTATTTTTAAAAAATAAATTTAATATTTATAAATTTATAAATTTAAATATTTAAATAATTTAAATAATAATTTAAATTGCAATTATTTAATTTTCTAACATATACTTACACTTTATTTTAAAAATGATGTCACGAGAATTAAAATTAACATCATTTTAGAGCTTATGTTAATGTATATATATTTTTTAAAAAGTTGTACTATTTCATATATAATTTTCCAATTCTTTATGACAATTTATTTTCTTACGTTAATTTCAGTTCATCTGATTTGCTTTTAGGTAATTTAACTTTAAAACAATTTAATACGTTATATAATTACTTATATTTTTTACTTTTAAATTTTTTTTGTCGGCCACTATTGCAGATTATTGCAGAGAGTGACATTTTATTATAAATCCATTTCAAGATATAATTTCATATGAGAAAGATAATTTTAAAAAATAAATGGTTAAAAATATGATTTTTAATTTTAGATTTGAAATATTTCATTACATATCGTATCAGTTTTAATCTAAATAAGTAATAATGACACCTGTAATATTAGGTTGGGGAAAAAGAAATCCATTATTTTTTCG
>JABFOX010003209.1:0-10555 GCA_022817665.1 Axea sp. ZL-2020
GGTATACCCCAGTTATCTCCCTCCCCAACCCACCTCGACTCGTTCCTCCACTGCTAGTTGTTTTGTTATTTTGTTTATGTATATTGTGAAAATTACAATGTATTTATATAATTGTTTAAACACTCAAAATAGAAATATATCAACATAAAATATCGAAAAATTGAAATTATTTAAATTATTGTTTTTTTTTTTTTGTTTGTTTTTTTTTTTTTTTTGTTAATTTAACAACACATTTATGTTTATTACTTTGAAAAATAATTTTTTATACATGAAAATTCGATAGTATTATAGTTTAAATAAAGAACACATTTCATAATATCAGACTCTGAAAAATGATAACAAAAAATATTTTATTGATACGCAAGCAAAAGGATCAGTCGAATATCATTTGAATAAATGATTTTAGGCTGCATTATTTATATTCACACATTATTATTTATAATAAGATTATATATATATATATAATAAGGTAATAAGATTAACTAATATATGTCGCCCTCTGTTATGTGGATAAGTGAATAGTCACTTATTTATTTGTGAATATTAATAATTGAACAGTCACTTATTTATATGTGAATATTAATAATTGAACAGTCACTTATTTATGCATGAATATTCTTTTATTGCTGTTAAGTAGGTGAATCTATCTTTAGATTTTTAAGTCTTTTGTAATATTAAACTATTATAACTTCTGTTTGCAGTATAATTCGAAAAACACTATTCTAAATGTGACATCTTTTGTAACCTAGAGCCAAAGTCGGATAAAAAAAGTTTGACTCCTCCTCACACCCAGGGGGTAGTGTTGGGGGATCAAGTTTGGTATCAATGGATAACTTTTTTAAAAACATTAAACACTATATCGTTTTAGTTTTTAATTCGGTGTGTATCTTTTGAGATATTTGATCCTTTTCAGATTTTATGCAACTTGATATTTAATACCGTTTACTCAGTTTCTTTATACATCACATAAGTCATTTATGAATAACGCACCAATTGTTCATAGTTACACAGATGAAAATATATTTGTAAAATGTACGTTGAAGTATTCAACTTATTATCGGTTTCATATATTTAGCATATAAATAAAACACATATTTGATACGTATATCTGCACGAATATATACAATATATAAATAATAGCAGGAGTATATCTTATTCGACCAAAATAATCGCAATTGATACGCAATTGATCGCAGACATTATTTCCATGAAAAATCCACGGAATTATTGAACGTATTTGATTCAGCGAATATCTTTTCATTGACATTTGTTAATTCACAGAACTTTATGAACAGAAATTTGTACGATTTGTTAAACTACGAACCTAACAAGTTTTAAAGGTATGGCGAGCGTATAATCACTTTTAATTTTTACGCAATATTACCCAAAGACAAGCAAGATATTGAATGATTACGCATGTTGTTTAACGAAATATTATTATGTTTTATAACAAGATAAATAAATTAGACTTACATTCTGGATTTTTTAATACGCACGGCTGAGTAATTCGAATTGAGTTCAGAGAGTAGTTGCGGAACGAACGTCATTAATAAATAGTTTTTACAATTTATCAAACAATACAAACAAAAATTAATTAAATAATTGGATAACTGTGTTTTCCATTTCAAAGTTTTATAAAATAATACGCAACATTAACAGAGTTACTTTTTCATTTAATGATCGAATCGATCATAAATCGTCAAAAGAAAATATTTAAATAATATTCTCGGTGATGGAATTCAAATAATATGTTATTATTTAAACATTTAAATTCAAATTAATACAACGGATAAAATTGCAAATCCTATGTGTATAAAAATGTATGAATATTGAAGTATTGTGTATTTCTTTGTAAGCAAATGTGATATAATTTATTATTTATCTGAAATAAATTATAAAATTAGAAAGAGTCAAAAGTTGCTTTTTTTTATTTTATTTAAACGAACCATAACTGTACAATTTCATACTTTGAAATATTGACATTTATATTTTATTTGTATTTTAATATTCGTTATTTCTAGATATTCTTGTATTTAAATATTATAAGAGAATGTCCAGGAAATACTTAAATGCGATGTTGAAATATCAGGAAACTTTCTTAAATTATTACATTTCGTTAAATAAACATAACTATTGGTATACTTAAAGCAATTTATCATTTCATTAAAACGTGCAAACGTTATTACGTTATTTAATAAAATAAGGTAAACTTAAATAAAAAGTACATACAATTTTATTACTTAATAATTAAATTATCTGTTTTTGTTCATTATTACTAACTGTTGAATAAGTCGTTGCACTAGGTGTTCGAAATATATCTAAGTAAAATACTTTGGTCATTGAGAGACATTGTATATGTTGCTCAATTATTACTTGTCTCTAAAAGGGATAAAAGATGTGTAAAGAATATTTCATTTGTGATGTCTGTGTAGTGTCGAATTATACTTTAATAACTGATCAAAGATTTAAATGTAATATTTTTCATTCGAGTAGCATTTAGTTAGTTTAAAAAAAAAATATCTGTTGTGGTAATTGCATTTATTACGCGTGTAATTTTATTACAATCATTTTACGAATAATTGTATTAATTTATTTGTATATAAAAGTTTAATCATCATTTAAGAAACTGAACGTAGTTTCTGATGGAAGAAACCAATAAAACAAACACACATCTTTTTTATTGAAATAAATATCTTATTTTTTTGTCGAATTTCAATATTTTCTACATGAAATACAATAAAAGCAATAGACAACCTGTATACATATTTATACAAACATGTGCAATGCTACCTTTTCTTTTGAACGAAATTTGTATTGGATGCATTACGTTTCTTAAGTTAAAAATTTGGAGAGTCAATTAATGTACCTGAGAGTGTACACAATTGATTTCTGACTTAATATTGAAAATGAACCAAGAAAAGAAGAAGAAGAAGGAAAAGAAGAATGAGCAAAGTGTCAAATTAAACTGTGGTATTTATTTAACGATTGGTTTGCTTTCTTGGCACTCCTTCATTGTTTCTGTAGGTGAATTATCTGTGATTTATCGTTACGTCCCCACTGGAAACGTATGCGGTAACTTCGCGTATGTATATCGGAAGGATTTATAAAGCGACGTAAATCGAGGGGTAAGACCGAGTGAGTGATTTCGGCGGCTGTTCCCTGAACTCGAGAATAATTCATACGGAAACGTATGGACGATACGTGAACGCAAGTAAAATATGCTTCGGACATATGTACCTTTGCTTTGCAGTACCTTGGTTACGTGAATCGAAGGCAGCCGCCACACTATACTGATCAAGAGCGCACGTTGCGCGAGCTAAAGGATTCAATAACTGTTTCTCGTGCTGTGCACTATGGAATACCCAAATATCTATTAGTTTTGTATCGAAAAATCGAGTTTTCACGTTGATTTAATTTCAACGACGAAAATGGAAAATGAAGTGCACGCTTCTTACTGTTCTCGATATTGCAAACTTTGCTTTGTTATTAATCTGGAATGATTTTCGGATTACCTTTATTAACGTCCTTTTCTTTTCGCGTTTACGCAAAGCAATTATATAATTTTAAGACATGCCATTTGTCATTTTATTATTACGCAATTGAAAAAATAACGTGATTTTTTCGTTTATAATTTTTAATTTGTTATTATATTTATGCAAATATTGGGGTACGGTATTTCAAGTGAATGACCGCGCAAAGAATTAAATTAACAATTATTTTTAAATTTCTGTGAGATCAAATGTCAGCTTCACATTTATCATCTTCATCGATTTGTAATTTTTTTGAGCAGAAAGAATGTACATCTCTTTCACAGAGAAATTAATTGAAACGTCAAAGTTAATAATAGTATGTTACGGTTGTAATTAATAATAGGGATTTGACTGGTATTTGTTCAGGCAATTATTTACTTATTAAAAATGTTTAAAAATTCTTTAGAACATATGGTGTGCAATTAATTGTTATCTAGAAAGTTTATCGATAAAAAATGACGCATAATTAGTCGTATCATATGGGTAATACAAGTGAAAACAACATTGCAGAATTTATTGCGCACTGTATGCATTACACAAAAATTATGAATTGTTGTACATATTTTATATATTTTGTACAAAAAAAATATATGCATTGTAGTGAAAAAAAAAAAAAAATTCATATTTAATCGCTTAATGTTTAATTATGTTGAAAAATACAACGCTACGTTTTCTCTTTGACGCATAGGTTCTGATACAATTGTAAAAACTTGACTTTAAAAATTTCTTCATTCCTTTAAAAGTTTCTTTATAAGTCATGTAAGATTATTAGTGATTACTTTTACGTAAAAATCCAATATAAATTTAAATTAAATTTAATTTATAGCCATAAAAAACAAATGAATTATCATTTAAAAATTGATGAAAATCTAATTGTTCTTTCTGGTACTTTATTTCAGATATAAATAATTTTCTTTCATTTAAGTGCAAAGAAATTTAAAATAATTACACAATTTACCCGTTTGTGCGTGATTTGAAAAGATGTAATAGCAAACATGTTAAGTAGGTAGTTGTCAATACATGTGCTTTATTTTGTATTCCTTAGAAAAATATATCATCATTTATAGCGTGGTTAATATTTATTTTAAACAAAGGGGGATAAGTGTTTTTCATAAAAACGTTATTCCACTTTAAAGTATTTCGTTAAAATGTATTGCTGATTTTTGTAAAAGTCTTATTTGATGTTTCTAAAAAAAAGACGGGATTTAGTTTCAAAAAATGTTTTTGTTTACATCATTTAAAACGACTTTCCAACTTGATTGAACGTTTATGAGATAAATGGCACACAATACTGCACAATACAATTAATAGAAAGGCAATGTTTACATGTTTGAATTAAACTTCTACGAATTAATATTTCGTTGTAAAGTTGATTAAGGAAAATGTTAAATTTGTTTTAAAACTAAATTTATGAAGTTCATTTCTCTATTCAATTATTGATCCGCTCATTTGAATAAATTTTAATCTTTTGTAACAAGCATTACGTAAAGTTCATTAAATTTACGCGAAATTGTCGCCATTTACCATCGTTCTCAACTTTTTACTCTTTCTTTTGACCTAATTTTTTTTCGAAATCGAAAAGCTCCCTTTTTTAAATGTAATACTGTCGCGGTTAAAGCAAGGGAGACTTTTCCATCTGGTTAGTAGAACGGAGTATGATTGGATCAGTTTTACGAGCTCTTTGGGAGCTGAAATAAGGTGTCTCTGTCTTAATGTGCAATCGGACCTTTTTGCAGAACGAGGTGTAAAAGGGACATTTATTCTGTATACACAGTCAAGCATTATTTCGCCCTTGGACCACTCGTTATTATTTTGGTTTGTTTCTTTTTTCGGTTGAAAATTATCCGACCCCATATTCTCGGGATCGAAATGATTTTGTTAGGTCTATACATTGAATATCCGTCGGCTTTGGTATTCAATCTGCTACCTACTCGGCTCGATTCCATCAGCTATATACGACTTCGTATTTCCCGTTGGTCTTCCACCCGACAATGGGATGCAATTCGTTGTCCCGATAACTGTATGACATTCATTTTGTAACGTCATCAATTGAATCGAAACTCATCTAATAATGCATTTTCCAACTCAAGTCTTACTGTTCACCATTCTTAGTTGTCAGATTTATGTCATTTTGTGTTCAATTTTTTCTTCTTCTTTTTTTCTATTTTGTTCTATTTGCCTTGTTAATTGCTTTATTTTCATTTCCCGACTCTTTTGAAGTTTGCAATTTTAAGCATGTTACTCTTAGAGGAAAAACAAGCAATATGTATATAATTATTATTTAATTCTTAATTAATTTATATTTATTGTTTGTAATTTCATAATTACGAGCTGATTTGAAAATATTTATTCGTCAGAAATAAATGTATTTTGTGCACTTTATATTCTACAAGTTTGCTTCTAATGAATCCAGTGCTACATGAACTATTAAGTCTTATTTTCTAGTTTACTTGGCTTTATTTGGTAAATTATGTTGAACATATCGCATATCCAAAATAAGATCTAAGATACTGTATACATTTATTGTTATATATCATGCGATAAAAGTAAACTGTAAATACAGTGACTATAATTAATTGTAGATTAAATTAAATAATTACCTCAATAATTAAAAAAAAAAAGATGTTTGTTTAATGTCGAACAATTGTTAAGTTATTGTAAAAACAATTCTTTATTGTACTTTGCATATACGGCAACGTTATATTTGCTTACAATTAATGAACAATTGTACAGCGAATAAAATATTAATAATTGGTATATCTTTTCAAAGAACTAATTTACATGCATTGAATCATCGGAATGAAATAAATTAAAATTTCATTCCGAATGCGAGTTCAAGAATTAGTCATTTTCAATATCTATTTCTTGCAAAAAAAAATCAAAAACACAATTATTAAAAGATACATTCAACAACGCTGACATACAACACGTTAAATTTTATTGTGCGTACTTCATTCTGCATGTCGTACTTCACTCGCACTGCAGCTAGTTTATTGCTTATTATAGTTTTCATTTTGTACCTTGTACATGATGTATTCCGCGTTAAAACATTGCATATTATGAACTGTGCACATTCTACAATGCATCTAGGTGCATTATCTACAGCGCGGAACATCCTTGAATCAAATTTGCAGCAACAATATAAGTGATATGACATTGTCAAGTGCATCGCCAAAGGATCGCTGGTGCAAGACAAGAGTTTTGAATTTTGTCTAGAGGCGTATTTTATGTCACGAATAAACGCAATTCGTCGAGTGCATTGTACATTTACCGCATAAATTTTGATATCATGTGAAGTGGAGCATCGTTCCGTACGCACAAATTTAAAACAAATTAATGCCAAAGTATCGCACCGTCTTTCTTCAATTTTTATTTGGTTGTCGGTTTAACGTTCAAAGGTTTTTTTGCTTCAGCTCATAATTGTGCTAACGGTTGATTATATTCACATGGATAACGTTTGGCATAGTTGCAAAAAATTACTTGAAAATAAAACGAGACGAAGGAGCAATTAATTATGATCGAAATTGATTCAATTACTGTTGCCGTGTCTAACAATTTAGTCGAGTTTCATAATAATCGTGGCGCAATGATGAATTAGAGTAGACCTGAATTGATGATAATGGATGTTGCGATTTCGGCGCGCCAAGGGTTTATTAATTTCATTTCAATATTACATGACGACAGTATAAATATATAATGACGATGATTAAGATAAACGATATGAGAATGGAAATCGATCGAAAAGAAAAAGTTCGTCATTCGATTAGTTAATATTTTTCCATTTTAAACCAAAATCTGAATGCAATGCGTGAATATATAATTTTATAAATATTGTAATACGAGTAGTAATTGTAATTTTATGAATAATTATTTGTATTTATGATTATTTTTATTGGTACTGTGTTTTACCACTTTTTATCGTTGATTCTTAACGCGTAGCATCTGGTTATCGATATTAAAGTGGAAAGTTGTCTTTGTTTCACGTGAATTTTCATACGGGGCAAATAGAACAGTTGTTTTTATAAAAATAAAGAAAGTTAGAATGATCAAGAAACGGTTTTGTTATCACTAAAAATTAATAATTTGGTGAAAAATTTCAAGCAGATGAGTTAGTTCGTTAAAAGCCTAATATTATAAAAAACACCACAAGTGATTGTGTTAGTCAAAATGTAGCCGCCAAAAAAATTAACTATAAATTAATATCATACATGGTAAGAAAAATTCGACGTTGAAAATAGGGCATGTTTTTATTTCTTTGAGATTTTGAATGTCAGAAATATTTTTGATTGAAATATATTGACTGGGACTGTGATTACTTGTAATTAAACATTCTTGAATTATATACAATGCAATTTATGTTATGGCAATAATTATGGAATAATAATGACAAAAAGTGTGAATAATACGATTTTAAATAAGCAATATACATTTTCATAAATATCGATTACGTATTGTTACATTCTTGAAACAACTTGATTAAGAGAGATATTGTTAATTCAATTTCGAATATCAGTTCTTTTAAGTAAATGAACATAAATAGAAGAATGTAAAATTCCTTAAGAGAATGTTATGTATTAAAAAGGCCATGTTAATACCTGGAATTAATTCCTAGTATTTAAAACAAACATTGGGAATCCTTTTACTCTTTGCTGAGATATAATATATTTTTAAACATTGTAATAATATCATAAGAATGTTTTAAAATTTGTAGTTAAAAGTTATACAACTTTTTATACTACCATTAATTAAATTTTCCTGTACCTGGAGAGGATTAACATGTAAATTCGTGTAATGTTTTGCTATTAAATTTCTCTTCATAACTGTAAAATTCTTCATATTAATTATTTGCGTCGTGAAACTATGAGAAAACGTCTCGTTGAGATTTGATCGTAGAATCTTCTTTCTCAGTTTGTCATTAATTGGAAAGTTTGTATGAAATATTTTAGACAATGTACTGTAGTATTATTTTTTAAAATAATTTTCTCAGTGTGATACCTGTATGATGAAAACATGGCCAACCAATTCTTTCATTTTTTTCCGACTATCTAATGTGGATTACCCATGCATCACTGGGATAGTTGAACGTTAAAAAGAGCGACTCTAAAAACAGAAAAGAAATTGACAAATTTATAAATATCAAAGAATCTAACAAAGAACAAAAATGATTGAGATTTTTCTTCCATTTAAAATACATTTTCAATTTTACTGCATAAATAATTAAATAATTATATTCGAAAAAACAATATAGTTAAGAAGAAAAAAATACTTTGTAAAATAATAGCATGCTTTGGATTGAAATTTCAATATTTTGTTATTTTAATTTTGTTTTTAAAGTTTTAAATGCATTTTAACAAAATGATGGAAGAAAATATAAATTTGATGGTAAAATTCCATAAAATAACTTTTATAGAGCAAAATTCTACTTCTATTATTTTATAGCTCAAATGAGTTCAATAAGGTGTAATTATGATTGCAAAAAAGTAATTACAGCAGATGGAATTGTAACATTTGGCAGTATATCAAATGGTAGACTTTAGATCTAGTTTATCAGATTTGACATTTATGCACTAAGAGATATATTTGAAACGTTATGGCCTAGCATTAATATTATAGCTGCTAGAGTAAGAAAAATACGAAATGATAGAACAAAAACAGTGTTACTTATGGTTGTAAAAATATAATTATAACGGTAAAAAGTATAATTGAGCAATTTTTTTGTTACAAATTGAAATTGTACAATATACAAATTTATTTTGTAGGTATATAAAAACACAATATGATACTTTGTCTAACTACAAAGGCAACGAACACTTTTGTCAATCCATCTAAAAAATACATTACTTTTGTTAAAATTAAAACTGAACTGGAATGAATAACTCTACTTATTGCTTATAAAATTTATGAGTAGGTTTGATTTTGTAATATTTTATTGAAGATACAAAGTTGTTTATGTTAATGCACCAAATTAAACAACTGTTTGTTAAAATTCATAATTATTAATACCTTTGTAATTTTGTGAACTTATAAAACTTATTTTAGATGAAGATTAAAAGTATACTTAACAATATATGTACACTTCCGTTAATATTTGATTACTTAAACATCACATTGAAAACAATTTCATATTAAATATGTAAATTATAATGTTATCCTTTCGTAATTGTACATACAAAAAGCACGATATAAGACAAAGTGATATATAAGATTAATAGAATTATTTTACTATCTTTGCATAATATAGTAGATGTAAATTTAACATATAAACGTCGTCGTGTGATGTAAATGTAAATTTAGCATTGATATTTTTTTTCTTGTAGTTTACTTGGTGTAAGTCATGTTTAAGTAGTCCATTATGCATCAGGGTCGGAAAGATGACGATTCAAGACGTCAGTCAGATTGACAGCACGAGAAGACGTTGAGTGTTGTAATTACTTGAGGTAATAATTGTCAATTCTGTCCATGGTGCAAATTGTGTGGTTTTTCATTCGTTTTTTTTTTTTTTTTTTTTTTCTTATTCCAATTCAGTCTTTCCTTTAACGAATATTGCGTTCGATGCATCGATGCAAATTATTTATATCGTTCATTAAATTTATGCAGTATTTCGCTTCAGTATCATTCATCCAATGATATCTGCGGATAATGATGAAGTATCATATTATTCATCCAGCCTTGGCGCTATTAAATTTTGCTAACTATATAATTACATCGATAATAATTCCTCGAGTTAATCACCTGAAATACTTACAGACATACGTTTCACCAAATCACATTGATCGCGGATTTAACGAAAGCACTGATTGATCAGCTTAATTTCTTTTGTCTTTACTTTGAAATACAACCGTCGTGCTTGAATAATTATGCAGAAGGCGATCGCAGGGTCTGAAAACGGTGGACCATCTCGTCATTTTTTATCGCAAGTGCGAGCTCGGGGGGTGCATGTAGTTCGTCCAAAACGTGCTTTATGAATCATGCAAAACCCAAAAGTTATAAGCGCTTTAAGTTTCCGTTCGCCGCTATTTGTTCGG
>JABFOX010003210.1:0-10553 GCA_022817665.1 Axea sp. ZL-2020
CAAAAATAGCAAAAAATGGTATTATTTATAAATTATATAAATTACTGGAATATGAATGAATTATTTTATACAATAATATACGAAATTTATTCATTATTATTTTATATTTTTAATTAATTATTTCATAAGTACGTTTTTGACGAGTTCCAAATTGTAGAATAAATTGTCTTTGATTTTGCAGCTAAGTTCATAACATATTAAATTTTGACTGATTATTCTTAACTTAATTAATTCAATTCAGCCATCAATAAATCCGTGTAATGGTCTATAAGATTCTTCTAACAAGAACATCGATATCATTTTTTGTAGAGATACAAGAATATTTAGAAATAGTAATGTCGTTAATAACATTATGCTTTTGTGAATGTTATTAAGAAATGTTTAATATAAATGACACGATTTTGAGCGAACCAATAAACGTCCTGAAATTTGCGTCCAAATGTATATACTGTGTGTAGATTGCGTGTTAGTTCATCAAAGATATTTCTATGATAGTTAAATGAAAATCACATACTTGGACTTAATGTTATTTTAAAAGTTTAAACCGAAAACTCTGATAATTTTAATTAGTTCTATGATTTATAAAATTTATTAAAATTCAATACCAATAGTTGATTTTAAAATTACACTGACATTTTTATTTATCAGATCTGAGTTGTAATGAAGATTTAAGAGCCAAATATATGTATTATCGTTTTACTGAAAATAATTCCGTTTTTTCATTTAGCCAACAGGAACAACCGTAAGATTTAAAAAGAAAATTAGATTTATTTCACAATCTTCAACAATTATTATTTGAAAACGAAGACGTTTCGTTTGAATTATTTTGATAATTAATCAGCTTATCGATTGATAATCAATTCGATTGATTATAGTGCTTCATATTTATTATATTTTATTATAAAATAAAATATAAAAATAAATATATGAAATTTCATTATTTGATTTTCTTCGATATTGCGACTACATATGTATAATCTTATCAAAGATTTACACACCGAGGTATTATTTTATTTTCAGTAATTATGTAATACAAATAAAGTTAATTATTGAACTTTTAATTAAAAACAAAAACAAAAATACGTTGGTTTGTAGATTGGAAAATGTACAGTGGATGAATCATTGCCATTTTTAAATAAAATCTGTTGGAAATTGTGAAATAAATCGAATGTTTTGTTAAAACTCTGGTTGTTCTAATTGATGGAATAAAAAAAATAATAACAGTTGATAACAGAAATGTATTAGGCGGATAAATCCGTTATAAAAATTCAGTTTACTTTTGATACAGTGAATTTTCATGCTTTAAACCTAGCTTGAATTCAAACAAAAATTCATATATTTTTAAATGATTCATTATCAAATAATTTAGGACGAGATTATTAGTAGCCACAAATTACATAGTCGTATGAGACTAAATTTTATTGAAAAAATAAAGTCAAGTACCAAAGAACTTTCTTATGACATAGCGCAACATTAGCAAATTTGTTATTGTCAGTTAATTATTTCACGAACAAATGTTGAGAGATTTGAAGATTATTAAAGATGTGTTTTAGTAATTCTTTAGTTAAATAGTTAATAAAATAAATAAAAATAAAAACAAAAAAAAAAGCAAATGTATACCGATGCTGCGAAAAATGTACAGATATAATTTTAAATATATATGAATATGTCCGGCTGAATGTAATAATTTACTTTTAAGTCTCGATTATGTTTCTTAAGACAGGCTTTTGTGGTCAAGCGATACGATTTCTATACTGATATTGATTGTGTTTAATGCTAATAAGTTATTTTATAAAGCGTTAAATTGAATGATTATACTAATTTTGAATGTTACAATCACCTGTAGCGAACATGGTGAAATTATATTAAGCAGCGCTACTTTTTTTTATATAATTGTTTTTTTTTTTTTAAACCAAAGAATATTCGTGTGTAAAATAAATGACTTTAAAGTCAATAGTTTTTATTGAAATGCTTATAAAAATATGTCACTGGAAATGATCATTAGTATCGCAATGGGGTTTTTATCATTATAAACCTATGAAAAATGATTATTAATAATTATATCATGCTCGTTAAATTAATTTTGAAAACATACATTAAGTTTTGGTTGTTTTATATAACTCAACATATTTTATTAAAATTTACATTAAACAATTTTGAACAAGTAAAATTTCTCAAATATTACTTAAAACCTGATTTGGTATAAAATTAAATGAAATAAATCGATATAATAAATTACTGTTAATACGAATGAATGTTTGCATAATTCTTATAATAACGTAAACTTAACATAAATAAAAAAGATAGAAACCCAAAATTTTTATACTTATCACCATATAATTTTAACGTTAAATAATATTTCTACGCTTTTAAATAATTACTTATATTAATAAATTAAATAAATAAGAATATTCATTATTAGAAGTGGTAAACTATTATTATTTTTAAAATGGTAATGATAATATTATCAAACTATAAAATACAAAATTATCAATAATTACATTTTTACATCGTCTAAAATTTAACATATTATTTTATATACAATTTTTATCAAAAAAAAAAAAAAATACAAGTACATTCAAAATTAGTTTTAAAGTTCATACTTGTAAAGAAAAGTAGCAAAATTGTGAGGTGCAATAATTGTATAAGAGAACACTACAAATTATATTTTCTGCGGAAAATCCTAAACCGAATTAATTCAAAAGCATTGCTAAAGTCATGCTTTGATAATGAGAAAGGTGTACTAACAAAACTCGCGAGTATTTTTTTCTTTTGTAAATTGTGAATTTTTGACACGGGTACTAGGTCTTTCTCTTGAATACATTCTTAACTTTTCAAGAAAAGAACTTAGTATATGCATATGTAAATTTAATAGTATGATCATCGGCTCGCAGATGTGATCAGTATTTTGCGAATCGATATAACTGACTCCTGATTTTTTTAATACAACAAACGGCTGTACATTCATTATTGTATCAACGATATAGGATATTTCAATATAAAAACAGTTAAAAATATTTTATAATAAAAAAAATGATACAATCTTTATTTATTATTTCCAATTATTATTTTAGTATTAAAAATTATTTTTCTATTTAATTTTTAATAATAATGAAAGGATAGAATAACTAAATTTTCCAGATTGTAGTTTTTATTGCATTTTGTATACTCCCAATTGAATAAATTTTCATTTAATTTTATAAGTTGGCTACATAACAGATAACTATAATTAATGTTCCTTTGATGGATAGTACATCTCTTGTCGAATTTTACGCCATTTTTCAACATTAGCTGGATCATAAGCTGAAAAAAATAAAAAGTACAATTTAATTTTGTATCTATAGAAATATATGAATAATTGATTTAAAATATACTATATCTACGTACATAATTTTTGGATTTTCAAAAATAATGGACAGCATAATAAAATGCCAACAAACCAATACTTGAAAAGAGGACTGTTATCTATATGAAATTTCCAAGGAAATTGGATTAATTTGGCTGAATATGTATAAGGAAATTTCATGTAACGTGGATTAGGTCTGCGATTATCTTCCATTTTACCTATAAAAATAAATTTTTTAATTTTTAATTTGTTGCTAACTATAAACAATTTACTCATTTGGGCTAAAGTGAGAACTATAGTATAACAAGTAAAATTGACATTCAATTCGCAATAGTAACATATAATTTTTTTTTAAAGTTATTCATTCTATTATTTTGATTTTTAACTTTTATGTTTTACATCATATTTTAATTTATTACAGATATAAAATAGAAAACTGTACATGTTCCTTTGTTGCAATTTATATTAAAAATAACGTTGAATGAAATAAGTGTTATATACACTACATAATTTGACAAATAAATTGATCTGTTACAAATTACAATTACTAAACAAAAAATTAATTTAAATTTAGAACAATTTTTTTTAACATTCCTTCTTTAGATAACTATATAACCAACTGTAAATAAATTTGGATAGGATATTTTCATTATTTAGAATAACAATTCTCTATATATCTCAGTTTTGCTATCTTTATTTATTATTTCAATGTTATTTCAAATATAAATCTTAAAATCAATTTCATAATTCAGTAAAAATTTTTCACAAATAATAATGCATTTTATGTTTATTACCATACAATATTATGCCAAAAGTTACAATAAAATTATAAATATTTAAATATATGAAAATTAATAAATACAAAAGAATTCAACAAAATTTAATGTAATATAACAAAATAAACTTAATATTTGTGTATATAAAAATAATGATCTTTTGACAGAATGTAGACTTTTAAATTTAATTTATGAATGATTTAAACAAATGTCATTATCATATATTTTATCTATGTCAGAAAAGAAGTTTTAAATAAGTTTATGCAAACTTTACAAACAAATTATCAACTTTATGTTATAAACTTTTAGATTTGTAAGACATAACTTTTTAATACTTTTGTGGCATGCTGAATAGGTATAACAATTAATAATACTTTGAAACAAACATTATCTATTTCTTTAACTAAAATATGACTGGTATATATGCACAATTATGTCGACCATAATTTTTAAGACATTTTAGTCAAAATTTAAGAATAAAACTTACTGAAAATTCTTAATATACCAATATTTATGCAAATGATATATTATTAATTTCAACATTTTTATATCATTATAGATCTAAAAAGCTACTTTATGAAATCATATATGTAAGTGAGGTTAAATCAATGATTTTGTTCTTAATACACTTAATTGATTGATATTATAAAATTATTTATCAACATACGTTATAAAATTATCTTCTAATGTAATCAATTATTGAACACAGTATATTAATGTTACTACAATTTCGCATTTTGATGTCAGATTCGACATGTACTTAGTTTTAAACATTTCATTTTTTTTAGAAATAAGAGTTTAAAATTAATAAAACAATTAATATACTACATTCACTTATTCTTTGTTATATAGTTTTATCAACTTTTATTATAAAATTATAATTGAATACCTAGTTTTATAGTTTAATATGAGTAAAGTAAACGTTGCACACAAAATCTTTTACATAACAATCAGTGATGCAAACCAAGCTGGTCAAAGGGATTGTCGGTCTGTTTGTCCCACGATGCGAAGGACTCCTAACGACCGATAAACTCAACATTTACCACATTTACCTTGAACTGTCGGTAAATGTAGAAATGTATGGTATATAACAAAGAGCTGACACAATGTACATTGACTGGATGCGTTGCTTATTCTTTTGACAAGAAAATGCCCGAATTTTTCGGAATCCTACTGTTGCACGTTGGAACAAATTGTAATTAAACTATGTTTGACATTGTGGATTCTATATTTGAAAATTTTAAATTATTAAGAGATCGTATTAACAGTTAATATAGTTTTAATCTCTCGAATAAATTGTTTAATTTACGTATAATTTCATTTTCATGAAACGAGGGCATGAAATTATTGATAAATACATATAAATATATGAGAGTTATTATTATCATATAAAATGTAATATCAAGAAAGCATTCCTGAGAGGATAATATTAAATTCAATCTTAGGGAAACCGGACGCAGAAACACACCGTGGAGGAAATTGGTGCAAAACCGGGAGGAATGGCGTTCTTGTGTTGAGGAGGCAATGAACTGTCGAGTTCCAAACGGCACATAACAAAAAGTGGTACTATTCAAATAATCAACAGCAGTACCCACAAAATACGACATTGTTCAACTGTAGGACATGCTGTTAGTACAACTGGTAACCGGACGTTGGAACAAAATAGCCGAAAATTGAGAGACGTAACAATTACGTAAGTACAATATCAATCTTACATTTACCTACTTTTAATAAAAGATAAAAATTATTAAAATGTCTGATACGAATTACATTTGTTAAATTAAATAAAAACGAACATCACTAAAAACTCCAATTGCATAATTGAAAAGTCATTTTGTTCAAAATATAAATATTGAAAAAATTATGTACTCATATAATACTGAATAAATTGAAATAATAATTATTATATAATAATTATGCATACAATAAAAATGATAAAAGTTCAAAAGTATTGTTAAGGATTTAGTTTAAAAAATCGTTACATTCGAACTTTCAAATGTGAGTGGGGAGTAAATAGTAACTAATAAGTACAAAAGGGAGCGCAAGTTCCGGAAAAACTCCGGAATGAAGTAATTTAGTAATTAAGTGATTTAGTGTTTTTCCTGAAATCGACGTTATAATGGGTATAACAAAAAACTAGCAGCAACCTCAGAATAACTAGTCTGAATAAAGGTGAGTCAAGACAAACGAGCCCGGAGATGCCCCCCTTTGTCTGTTTATTTGTAGATCTATGTATATCTATATATTTAATTACATGTATATCTGTTCCTTGTACGTTTATTAGCGCGAGATAAATATTCGCATAGATTCTTTATTAGTAATAACTAGCCTTAATTTGTTGAATTAATAAATTCTTATTTATTTATGATTCGAATTTTGTTCCATACCCCCCTTCTCCGTTTGAGTCAATAAGATCTCTACACATGTTCAGATTCCAACATATGACCATTTAGCGTGATAAAAAATCATGGCCTTGTACTCAGTATCTCGTGCACCTTGCATTGTTTCATTTTTCTCTTATTATCATCCCCGTGTTAATAAAACTTCAACATTAAGCAGGGGGCGTGTGCTTGTATAAAAATTACTCTTTTCATCGTCTGGGAATGGGGTCAGAGGAACCTTTGAAATTTCAAACATAAATGCCCATGTTTTGTTATATATTTGAATTCTATATAAAAAAATATGTATATGAGTTTTGCAAGGCTCTGTCTGCATGGTAGCATTTCGTTTGGTAGGAAGCGGTGGAAATTGTCCACGGGACAATGATCAAGGAACGGTCGCAACGAAGTGGTGAACTTTGGGGCCGCTGACATTTTGTTTTTCAAATCATATATTTTAATCATACCTTTATGTTTCTCAAACTAAATTGTTATTTCGATTTAAAAAGAATAAACAAAATTATTTATTATTTTTGCAGTGTTATATAGCATATATAATGAATGTATTATTCAATATTCAACAAAAATATATCAATTTTATACATTAAAATTATGTATTATATTTTTGTAATGCATAATTACAAAAATAATAATAATTACTAAGTTTATAAGTTTATTTTATAACGTTTCTACCTTTACCTACGATTCAAGGTAAATGTACTAAACGCTGAGTTGATCAGCCGTTAGATGTCCTGTGTGTGTCGTGTGACATCAATTAACAATCTCTCTGACCCAGCTATTGATATATAGATGCTTCTTTAAAACGAAATGTATTTTATTTATAACATTTCTTCAAATGTGTTATATTTATTGTTAATCACACATTTTTTATAATTTTTTTATCATTAATATGTAAAACCTTTATATATTATTACTAGAAAAAACGTTTAATTTTTTATTCATTGCTCAAATACTGTAGAAAATTTAAAATAATGGTAAAGTATATGATGTGCTTTGAATATTAAAAGTAACAGCAGCACTTATAGATTAATTTTTGTTATAAATGACTTATTAAAACTTTAAAATATAATTACAGCAATTCTGTGTAACAACTTATTTGTTGTTTTTATTTATGAACACTGATTATCTTCAAAATAAATCATTTTTTTTTCTAATTTGATAGTTAAATTATTTATTTATTATTTAGCAAAAATGTACTAAAAATATAGTAACAATTTCATTTTAATTATTATAAATGTAAATATTTTGTGATAAAAGAAAGATAAACTATAACTTTTCCCTATAAAAATTTCATGATGAATCACAGATATTGTTCTTTAAAGATGCATTTATCGTATAAATAACATATAAATCATATATGCATACATAGATAATAAGATGAATGCAATTCATACTTCTTGTCCAATATTCTTTCTTCAATTTTGAAAACTAACTCTGTACATAAAAGTTACATTATTTCAATAATTTATTTGTTTAAATAATTTCATTATTTCCATTTATTTAATTTTCATTTGTTACATTATATTTGAATACTATTCCTATTTGTAAGATGTACTATAAAGTGTATGTTAATTGAAATAAAATAAATTAAAAAAAAAAGTTTATAAATAGAAAAATTACTACAGGGGAGAAGAAGTAAATTTAATATGTAGATTAGACATGTTTTTATTACTTCAGAGACATTTATAATTCAAGTGATAAAGTAATAAAACTTGATAAATGTGACAATTTTACAAATATAATCCTTCCGGGGAGCCTTCCTTTTTACGATATAATACGCTTTCTTTTGACTTTTTAAAATCTTCACTTGTAACTTTCATACGACGTTCACGTAATGCCATCAAACCAGCTTCCGTACAAATCGCCTATAAATATAATTAAATAATTAAATTTAGTAACAACAACAACAACAACAACTGACATCTACAATTAGTAATTGAATAGTTAATTTTTTACTCAGAAATGCAAAAAGATGCAATCATATATATTACTTTGAACTTTAAAAATATTGTTCGTAATATGAAATTTTCATGAAATAAAAAATTGTATCAGATGTAACCAATCATATTTTTTTAGAATGAAATGTTATGCTTTTATACGTGCTATTTTCATTTTTACTTACTTTAAATTTGAAAAATATATTTTAAATATTTTACAAATTTATATAATAATTAATAAACAAAACTGAAAAGTAACTTTTTTTAAATAATAATATACAACAATTTTAAATAATCTGCAATCTATTATTTTTTATTACTAAAATACTAAAAGTTTAATATCTTTAACAATTACAAATTACAAAATGAATCAATAACAATATGAATAATAGCTGAAAGAATAAATAATTATTAAAATTGATATTGATACCTTAATATCAGCACCAGATAAATCATCTTTGGACATAATCAGTTCTGCGAGGTTAACATCTGGAGCCAATGTCATTCGACTTGTATGAATGCTGAAGATTCTTCGTTTAGTTTTTTCATCTGGCAATGGAAATTCTATTTTTCTATCAATACGACCTGGTCGAATCAGTGCAGGATCAAGAGTTTCAATTCTATTTGTAGCCATAACCACTTTAACATCTCCTCTGCTATCAAATCCTGTAATTATATTATTTATAATTTTTCATATAACATTAATTATTTTGATTTATTATATTAAAATTTATTTATTATTATTAAAATGATAATTTACCATCAAGTTGATTGAGCAACTCCAACATAGTTCTTTGAATTTCTCTTTCTCCACCACTATTACTGTCATAACGTTTAGTACCAACAGCATCAATTTCATCAATAAAAACTATCGATGGAGCATGTTCCTCAGCAACTCTAAACAACTCTCTAACAAGCTTAGGTCCATCTCCCAAATACTTTTGAATCAACTCAGAACCAACAACTCTCAAAAATGTTGCTGAAGTCTGATTAGCTACTGCTTTAGCTAATAATGTTTTTCCAGTACCTGGTGGACCATATAAAATTACTCCCTTGGGAGGTTTAATACCCATCTCTTCATAATATTCAGGATGAGTTAGAGGAAGCTCCACTGATTCTTTAATTTCTTGAATTTGAGTATCTAAACCTCCAATGTCTGCGTAAGTTTCTTGTGGTGCTTTTTCCAGTTTCATGACAGTGACCATTGGGTCAGTATCATCACCGAGAACACCTACAACTGCATGAACTTTGTGATTTAATAATACAGAACAACCTGGTTCCAACTGATCTTTGTCAACAAATGACAGGATGGATACATAATGCTCTGAACCAACTGAAGTTGAGACTATTGCATGATTATCATCAATGATCTCCTCAAGTGTTCCAACAGACATTGGTGTGCCTCTAAGATCATCAACTTTTGATCTTTCTTCTTCATTTTTTTCTTCCTGAGGTTTGAGACGTTCTTGATTCCGGATGAATTCTTCCTCCATGAGAAGGTAGTCTTTGATGCGTTCTAATTTTAACAATTTGAGTCTACATCGTGTATGTGGTGTTACCTGAGGTAACTTAAGTGCAGCATCTGGCCCTTTAGTACGGCGTTTCTTCTTGCCTACTCGTGTAGGAATTGGAGGTTCATATTTCTTCTTTTTGTCTTTATCATCTTTTTTATCTCCACCAGTACCAGCAGCGCCAGACTGACCTTGTCCCTAAAATGTTTAAAATTGTTATAATACAAAATTGATTTTAAACATGAAATAAACATTTAAATTTGTTCTTTTTATAATTTATAATGTATTAATTATATATAATTACTACATTACATTAATATGACCAATATATTATTAAATTATTCATTATATTTATAATATATTTATTATAAATATAAATATATTCATATATTATAAAAGATAATATTAAGCTGTATAATGTAAATATATACATTAACAAACATATACATGTACTATGTATAAATATATTGTATATACTTTATATGTATAACTAGAATTCATTTTTTAAAATTATATAAATTTTTATATATTTATAACAGCTGTACATAATATAATAATCAATAATTTAAAAAAAAGAAGTTTTA
>JABFOX010003211.1:0-10552 GCA_022817665.1 Axea sp. ZL-2020
TTGTTTTTTTGTATTAATTGGTGTGGCACCAAAATAGCGAGCTTTTGTGTAAACCATATTTATTCAAGTGATTTAACAGTATTTTATGGTTGATCTTTAACTCCTGGGCGGTACTATGACTGTTAACATGCTGGTCAACTTCAATTATTTCTGTGATTTTGTCGACATTTTTGAGGACGGGCCTACCTGTGCCAGGTGCATCTTTAACATCAAAAATACCTGAACGGAATCAACGAAACCAAAATTGTAAGTAATGGGCTGTTAGAGTACTGGGACCATAAACTTCATTCCCAATTTCAGTTACCTAGCTTGCATTTTCGCCTTTATCAAAGAAAAACTGTAAAATGTGTCGAATTTTCTCTTTCTTGACTTCGATTTTAAACACCCTGTAACTCATAAGTGAATCGACCAATTAAAAAATAATACAGGATTTTTTTATAGTACTGAATGTCACGTTTCTAATGAGTACAAGTCTGAATTTGTTTGATTAATATGTTACAAGATACATGTCACTACAGCCATCTAACGAAAAAAAAATGGATTACTTTTTCCCCATACTAATATGTAAAACATACATTCCACGCTTAAAAATAATGATATATGACATAAAATGTACATTGTATTATATTATATTAATATCTTTATTTTTTAATTATCTAACAATTAGTATGTGACTTCAATAATACAGAATTTTATTTATTTATCAAGATTTAGTTGTTACATACAATTTTACGATAAATGAACAAAAATTCAGCTTGAAAAAATTTACAATGAAAAATACTGATAAATTACATGGCATATATACAACCAGTTGTAAAGCTTATCAGAATAACTCATATTCATGATAAAAAAGAACTACATGGCGAATTTAAAAAATTATTTACAACAGATTAAAATCTAACAACAAATATTTTTGTTCATTGACTTTAACGCGAGTAATGCATCGAACAATAACGAACGCATCAACATTCGCGTGACCATTAATTATCATCAACTTTCTCTCCGGTTTATCGACGTTTATTAAATATTTGTGTTCTTACTGGATGATCTCGCACGATTCTGTTCATTAATCTTGCTATTCGAGGCGTCAACTTAACTCGTCTCCTTTCGTTGTGAAAAAGAAGCAAAATTGTTTCTCGACTTAAAGGCGCGATTTTTCAGAACATCACTGTGATGTAAAACGAGTGCAATAATCAATTAAAATCCTGACAATGCATACTTGTTAACTCGCATCAATCATTAACATTGGTCATTTAGTTGCGATTAACAATTTTTTGAAGCCGTTGTGAGTCAGCGCGTCAGTTTATTCAGCATTTTCTTACAGAAGATTAATTTTTCAATGCGGAGGACTTTAAGCTTGATTTCGTCAATTAATGTCCAGTCGGTTACGCATGATTTTAAAAAAATGACGATTAATTACGAGATCAAAGACAGAAGGAACGATGGATCGTTGCAATTTTTAAAAAACGAACAGCTGAGTAATTGAAGCGCGTCCCAAATTTCGATTGCGGGTAATTTTGTTGTAGGTAATTCATTACGTGATACGATCGGACTTAATCCGAGAATGATGTCCAATGAAGAAGACTGATAATCAGTATCGAGCGAGTAATAAATGAGTTGAGGTTTGGCAAAAGACAAAAAGAATCACAAAATCATTTTCATCGAATTTCGTGTATGAAACTAACTCGTGAGAGTTTCAAATGAATAGTGGAGCAGATTAAATAAGCACGTTTAATACTTCAATTCAATGTTATAGTTTGTGAAACTATCAACATGATTTCCCGTGACATATTTCTTTCGATCAATGAATTTTGACGACGAAAACTGTTGAATAACCAGGAATTTACACATTATAAAAATAATAACAAAATAGAAAAGCAAATCTTCTACGATGAAGAAATTAATATCTATATTTTAAAGTCGAAAATAATATGATATCTGATCTTTGATCTAATTCACATCATATATAATTTTTCTATCGTCGAAACGAATACGCGGTTACGTTACGTTGAAAATTTGCAAACATAAAATTTATATTTTTCACACGTATAACTTTCTTATTTTACCGCGTAAAATAATGTACATAATAACTTCTATTAATGACGTTCATAAATACGAATCATAAACTATAATAACGTAAAAACTAAGTTCAAGCAGATCATTTATTTAATTTGCATTTGATCATTTATAAATCTTTTTGAATTTAATTAATTTCCCGTTATTTCACACTGTATTTCACCGTAGAAACTTTCACTGTAAAATTTGCAAAAAAGATGCGTAAATTAACTGATCTGATAATTTATCTTAACGCAACAGTATTAAACGTAATCGTATTTAAGAAAAATCGTTTCTTGCATTATTAATGTAAAAGTTCGATTTCGATGCGTACATTTTAATTCTGAATAATTATTATTTATTAACTAAGGTTCATAAATTATTATTTATTAACTAAGGTTCATAAATTATTATTGCAAGCATGCTGTAAATAATAAATAAAAATTGCCATAATTCAACACTTTTTGTATAAATTTTATTTATAAGAATAATAATAATATTAATAAACCTACTGATATGGTACAACATATATTATTAATTACGTTTAATCATAATAATTTAACACAAAGTTTAAGTGGGAAGTCCAGCGACATCCGTCCTAAATCATACTGATATAACATCTAAAAAATATATTATGATCTTGTTTCACATCTCATGTTCATTTTAATACAAATTCTATTTGAAAATGATAAAAACAACGTGATTGAATAAGTGTGAATAGATATTTTCCGTCAAACATTATAGAAATTTTTCTACGACTCGTAGTCACCCATTAATAAATTTTCGTTCGCTGATCAACTGGGAAAAATTGAAAAGTTAAATTGATGATTTCTCCGTGATAAGATACAGGATAATGACATACGATGACAATTAAAAAGATGAACAGATAAATACCTTAATTAAAACTGCAACCATTGTAAAGAATGTTCTACGCATAATAATTGTATAAAGGAACAACCTAATTAATGGTAAAAGGGAAAAAAGCGTGTACCGAACTAAAGAAATAAAGACGACTTAGGGAAAATAAAACGAACTCAGAAGTTTTCTCTTACGTGGCTTATTCAAGAATGTTCTAAAATGTACTAAACATCATTGCGCAAGAGGAAAGAAAGTTACTTTATTAACTTTACTATTGAAGGTAACTTTTAATTTAAGGTATTATGAACATTAAAAGTACTTCACATAACAAAATGTTTATTGTAAATTTTTCATAAATAATTAATTACCGAAAAAATGGACTGTTTCATTCCAATATGCAGTCCTAATTTTAATGCTCTCATAATTTTGTTCAACGTAAATACCATGAAATTTACTTGAGGAACTATAAGCAAGATTAAAAATGTTTAGTATTCAATTAAAAATACACATAAAATAAGTCTTGTTTAACTATTCAATTTAGATAATATTTGAAGAGGAAACATATTATCACGATTTACTTACCAAAACTATTATTATAGCAAGTGTGGAATAATATTTATCAATTTCAACCTATGTTTTCATACACATTATCAGAGTCCAGTCTACATCGAATTCTAACTTCCTTCGTCGAATTTAATCAACAGGTTTGTTTTCCATAGAAACAGTTAGCGAATCAAAATTACATTGGTCTCTAGAGTTCTTAGATCAGTTGTCAAAAGTCTGAATTTCGAGCCAAGTTCGTTTTCGTTTTTTGCTGTGCTATCAGGTTTGAGTTAAATTTTCCAAATTGTTGTCAAACCTTGCAGCCAAAGAGCTCGATTACCCCGTCGTTTACGGATTGTGGTCTAATGCCGGTTCGTGCCTTTTGGCAGACAATTTCACGCAACGTGAAAGTCGCGAATCAGAAGGTACGTCAATCGTCAACCAAAGATTACTCGACGACAGTCACGAAAACTCGCGAATTTTCTATCACATTTCCACTTTGCAAATTGTAGTTTGTATTCTTCTTCAACAAATTTCTATTACACAAATAGAAATTGTGTATAATAGAAATGCAATTTTTATGATATCTAACAAAACGATTTTCTAACCAACAATTACGTTTTTCATGTGTGCATTTCACTAAATAGAATTTTTCCATTATCGACGTAGCAGATTTATATATAACAACTTTCTTAGCGTTGAAAAGCTCGAGGAGGAGTTGAAGAATAAAATGACATAGAATTAAAAAATTCATTTTCGGGCTCAACATGTTTCTCAGGCACGATAATGCACGTGAGAAGAAGACACTCTGCGCCTCATTTCCGTTCTGAAATCGATTGAGCAAATATCCTCACCAGTCTCCTTGAAGGCGCGTTTCAAACTACGTCAACGTAGCTTGTTAAATCCAAGAGAAAAAGAACAAGCACGCGAAGAAAAAGGAAATATTCAAAAATTCGTTGGAGACTCTCGGTGATGAAATGTGCAAATGTCACGTTTGTCTTTCGCTCGTGCACTTTTCAGACCGCACTTTGAGACACCAATTTTCATCCGACAAAAACAATGGGATCACTGCGGAATGTCGAAAGAATACGAGAGTCGCAGAAAAAAGCTGAACTGATGTTGAAATAAGATCAATTATATCTCGCAAGTAAGGAATGTTGTGCTTGAAACTTGAAAATAATACTTTTCAAGCTGACATACGTGAAGACTTATTTAACGTTCAATATTTTGTTTTATCAAATAACTCCATTTATAAAAATTAACTATAAATTTTAATTTTACAAACCAAAAGAAGATTCTTATTAAAATTGAAATCCCTAGTAGAAATTCAGTACGGATCGAAATATTTCTTAATTGAATAAATGAAACCTTATCGGAATATGATCAAAATACGTATTTGTTAAAGTAAAAAAATATTTCATTGTGATTTGATCCCATGTCCTTCAATCTCTTAGTAAAAAGCATTTTAATCGCTGAATCTCAAAAGCTCAGATATACTATTATTATGATACTTATAGCTAGCTCGATCAACTTAAATACATAAATAATTCATTATTTAGTACACTTCAAGTAAAAGCTTATTTCTTCAAAAGGAAATACATAGAAAACAAAAATCTTGTCAGAAAGCGTTGATGATCTTATATGTAGGAATCCCTGATCAGGGATTATTTCGAGGTATATAAAATAAATAAATAATTATAATTCAGTATTTTATGTTTAATAGATACATTTTTAATTTTAAAATATTTTTACAACAGTTTATATTTAATATTTAACAAATAATCAACATTTTAATTATTGTACTTAAATGAAATATTTTACGCATTAAAATTTCTTTTGTATGTTATTTTTTCAGTGTTTTACCTATAATAAGCATTCACTATAGTCTCATGAATTCTAAATAAATACCATATGTAAATCTTCTCATTTATTTATAGATAGTAAATTTCAATGTAAAATTCTCATAAAGGTTAAATATCAAGTAAAAATTATTATCTCTAAATATTTTTTCTAAACAAAAACAATAATAAAATATGCATTCTAAAATGTTTTATATAATCGTATATCTTCAAATTTTCTATTAGAGTGCCATATCAACAAAATTTTATATAACAATACTATTGATAACTTTAAAACAATTATGTAAAGAGAGCGAATTTTAATAATATTTCTTTCATCAAATAATTAAAAACAGACCATTTTTACTCGATGAATAAATTTATTTTGTTAATATATACTTGTTTTTGGTGTGAGCTTGTGTAATTTTTTTGTTAGATTTTTTTTGAGTATTATATATAATAAAATATTTTACTTTTAACATTAGTATTATTCTCTTGTGCATAACAAAGAAATTATGGATTATTTATAATTAAGTATATATTTTTGTATATCATATATCGATATATTATATCGATTACAAATAAATGAATATCATTAACCCTTTTGCTTCGAGTGCCACATATATACGGCATCCAGGCAATGATTGTATTTTAATAATATTATAATATTTTTATAATACAATATACCTTTTCATATTAAAAATGTAATTTATATTTATTATATCAGAGCAATTATTGTTTTACTCATGACAGTTGTTATTTAAGTATATGAAAAACGTACATGCAGAAACCACACGTAATGAACATATTTCTGGCGTGCACTTCCGTTCAATGACAGTACTTTGATGAATTTGACTACCGAAGAGAAAGGGTTAAAATGAAAAAAACATTAATGAAAATTCAAACAAAAAGAAGCTTAAAAATATAAAATTTTACAGGTTATACCAAATTTCGTTAGTAGAGGAAAATATAAAATTATGAAATAAAAGCGTTTTGCTCATAATTTGTCTGTAATGAAATACATCATTTTTATTCACAAATGTATTTTAAGCAAAGTCATATTCGTGCATTTGAAATATCCTACCCACAAATGTTTTTCAAACATAAAAGTGAAAATACGAGATTTAGTTTTCACACGCGTTTCTGATCATAGTTGCTCATATTTTTTCATTTATCAATGCAATAATAACATTTCGTATAACGTTGAAATGTTATCCCGTATATCCCATGAACGTTATATTTTATAATTTGTACAAAATATAATTTTGAATTCTAAATACAAAATCTTCATTTTTCATAGTACGACCCGTCCGCGAATATAAAAAAATGCTTATCTCATCCGTGATTCATGTTCAAAAATATTATGTATTTTGAAAAAATGTCATAAACATCGCAGAAAGCTATATGAAAATTAACTCAAATCGCAGTCTAAATAAAAAGAAACTGGTAATATCATTGTTTTGTATATCCTGATTTCAACTTTACGCGATAAAAGACGCAAATAGTTAAATAGTTTGCTTACGACGTACAAACACGTGTTCCTGGCATGTAATTTCTTCTCGGTTTCAACATTGATTTCATTATTTTCGGCGATAATTGTACCGAAATAATTCATTTACTGATTGAAAGGTTAAGTTAGCTACCTGCAATTCCGATTTTCTCTCTATCGGTATTCTACTAGTTACCATATATTTCATTTTTCTTCACTAATTTGTAATCCTGCATCTTTTGCTGCGTTGATTAAGATGCCTACATTTTCTACTAATACCTCCTCTTCCTCATCTGTAACTAAATCTATATCGTTTGCAATGGCCAGTGCCTTTATCACACTATTCAGCGTTGCACCCTGTTGTATTTCTAATACCAATCGCATTATGTATTCTATAACAAAGTTACAAAGTAACGGTGAGATTACGTCTTCCTGTTTTAGGACATCATGAATGTCAAAGGTTTTTGATAAGTCTTTACCTACTCGTATCATATCAATGTTTTCATTGCAGAAAATGTATATTAATTTAAATTATATTTTCAGGATACCTATTAGTACTAAAATATTATACATTCGCGTTCTTTTAACTGAATCATAAGTTTTTTTAAAATTTACGAATAACTGATGTACCATTTCCCTATATTCCAATTTTTTCTCCAAGAATTGCCTAACTGTAAATATTTAATCCGCTGTTGATCTATTACGATGGAATCCACACTAATAGTCTTTTATAAATTCTTCCGCATACAATGTAGATAAGTATATAATAATACTTAATAATATTGTTAAAATAAGCGTTATAACATGTAAATAATAGTGATAGTTAACATATTACAATCGGTTTTATAGCCTTTTAAAAAATCGAAATGATAATTTATTCATTCTACTCCTTCGGTATTATTTCTTTATCCTATATAGCCGCGATAAGTTCGATTTTACTTTTCATTGCAACTCTGTCATATTTATACATTTGTCCCGTTAATTCATTAGTACCTGGAGTTTTGCTATTTTTTAATTTTATACCGCTTCTTCGTGCTTTGGTCTTTCTATGTTGAGTGTGAAGTTAGTCACAATTTTCTTGGATGTATCTTTCGCGCACATTAAATAGTTTATCGAAATAATCTTTCCATGTATTAAATATTCCGTCCCGGTCTGCAATCATACTCCCTTTTCTATTACGTTAAAATACGCGAAATCAAATATACTGATCGGTTCTGAAAACCTTTTCTAATTGAATTTATCCTTCTGTATGCCTCTTGAGTGTTATAATTTTTAAATTTAGTTTCGATATTTATGATCCGATTTTTTTCGTATTCGCATTTATTCGTTGATAATTTTCTGTTCGCACTCCCTTATTACCGTCATTATTAAGAGTGAAAATATGTGCTTGAAGTCTTTATTTAAGTTTTTCTTTACATTCATCATCGATCCACGGTTTATTTTGCTTAAAACTTAATAAAAGAGTGTAAAATCTATAACGTGTATATTGTACCTTTCATAATAGTTTAATTAATATTTACTTTGGATTGTCTAGTCACTTTTACATATTTAATATATTTTTTTGAGAAGCATCAATAATTCAGAATAAAAAGTATTTTAAATTGATAAAAATGTGAGATAAGATAAAAGATAAGAATCATTTTCTACATACCAATGAATTGTTCAGATTTTATCGTATTTAAGAATATATTTCGTATCATAATTTCTTTTCAATGAAATTACGTTAAATTAGAAAGTTAACTTTTATCTCAAACATTTAAAAAGAATAATTTTTATACGATAAAACACATTTGTAAAAGAAAAAGCACGCGAAAAAACTTATTTTTACTACCGTAACATTTGGCAAAAATAAAACTATTCTTAAACATATAATGATGATCAGAATCATCATAATATTTTCGTAACACACACAAGTTTCACAAAAACTTAACTGCTGAAAATCCAGGCAAAGCGTACAGATTTCCGTTCTAAATTTCCGTATGGAGAGAAACGAGAAGATTTTAGCACGTCATGAGAAATCGTCCGTAACCGACAGCTGGATACTCGAACGTGGAAACTCCTTCCATTTTGCGAGTATACCTCAGCATACCTTGTATCTATATTCAGTTATCTATAACCAAGGTAAAACGTCGCGCTCTCGTATTTTCTTGGCTCAACGTTGTACTATCGACATATATTTACATAAGTAACGCGTCCATCGTGTATCATAATTCATAACTCATTGTTTCTTGTAATGTTCATGTAAACGGAACGATTACACGGAAATCTTATCTCCTTCGAAACTTGCAATTCTACGAGGACCGAATTTTAACTCAAGATGATCGAAGCATGAGCAAAGTTTCTCTTTTAAATCCCAAATTTGAAAGAATATCAAATGCTTTTGTCCTGGAAATGGGAAATGTTGCAACTTTTCTACTACATGTAAGATGTGACTGATATGCATAACAATTTGAAGAAAGCAATTATGGCATACTGACTAACGATCAAAAAAATGGAAGTACAGGATATTTTTTAAATGATCAAAGTTTTAAATTGTCATATTCATTGTACAAACTGACTAATCATAATATTATCTTATGTAAAAATTTACTTTTTCTATACTTTCTATAGAAATCAAATTATCCAAAAAATGTAGTTTAAAATATGTAACAAAAACATTTATATTGTAAAAATTCGATAATTTTAATTTTAAACCATCACACAGTGGAAATGCATCGTTGAGATAAAAGAAAATTAAAACAAATAAATTATTAGCATTATCGAAATCAGACAAATAAGTTAAATTTGAATTAGTAAAATTTACTCATAAGATTATTTTAGACAAAGACTTCAACTAAGACCGGTAAATAGTTGCCTATATAATTGCCACGTCACACCTCACATGAACGCACGCGCTCCAATCAAAAAGTGTGAACCAAACCATTAGTTACCGGTCGGATTTCAATATAATAAAATGTATTAAAAAATTGCTGTAATAGTTTCTGGGTTATCTGAGTTCCTGCTCTCTTAAAAATTTCATTCTTAAATCAAGAATCTATCAGTTTTAGTAGAAATTTATAGCAATAAAACTTATCATTCTTCATTGTTGAAGTATAATACAGAATGTTATTATATAATTTAATTCGGTACATTAATTTATTAAATTGTTGAAAAATATAATACTTCATTTTTAAAAATTGTTGATATATACATTCTGAAGTGACTACGAACAAAACGACATCATCTAAATAAGTAGAAATTTGATGGAATAAGATCAGGTGAATATGCTCAAAACTGTATAACGCTTGATCAGTGAAATATGAAACTGGAATTCAAACTGCTATCATTCATTCGTTACCTAACGTAAAAAATCTTATAGCTACATATTCTTATATGCATAAAAATGTTCACAAAACATTTAAAACACAAGGTTCTAGGAAAACAAATTAAATAATTATAATAATAAAAGATAAATTAAATTATTTTGAAAAAACAACGCATAATACATTAACCATTTTATTAGAAAATTGTATTATGAACAACTGAACCCACTGTTTATAATAAATTCATTTTTGACTTCAAGACTTTATTCTTGAATCAGTCGTATCGTTTCACATCGAACTACTACGAATTGCAGAAAAATTCAATTGTAAAACACTTTTATAACCATTAAATTTTGCTGAATTTTAACTGTGATTAAACATACTAGCAGAAAACATAGTATTGCTGTTTTTAATAAAGGAAAAGTCCCTTGTCCCACGATAAAAGAGTTAAGAAATAGATCTCTGTT
>JABFOX010003212.1:0-10550 GCA_022817665.1 Axea sp. ZL-2020
TTACGATTATTTTTTCTCATACAAAATCAGATGAAGCAAAAATGATCAAACATGCGTCAAAGCAACAAATGCTCTAACCTCAGTAACATTCACAAGCGCTTAGCTGTGCTCGGTACGATAGCAGCGCTCTACAAACTATCCTTTTCAAGCCAGAACTAAAAATATGGAATCAAAAAATCGAGAAGTTATAACCCCCTGGAATATACAAAATTCTGGACCAATTTTGGTGCAATATTAAAAGAGGGTCTTTGTGAAGCTATGCCAACTGATGAGAAAGAAGCACTACTCTCAATTTGCAGATTTCATAGTACAGATGATAATAATGAAGCCTGAGCAGGAGCATATCTATTATCTCACCGGGAATAGCCTCCATTAAGTGCAAAACTGTCCACAACTTAAGGATTCGTCAGTAAAGGACCAGAAATACTCCTATTTGTTGATCCAGTTGACGATTTCTCGACTAGCGTGATTCATTAATATAAAGAACAAAAATTTAAGTCTGTGACCCGCGTTGATGTTGATTTGGAAAAATTCTCTTCAGAAGATAAAAAAGACGAGGAAAATAAGCAAGATGAAGAAAAGACTGAAGAATATACGGACTCTATACTGAAATATTTCACCAAGATTCCTGGCAATTCAGCGAAAATCGTGAAAATCTCAAAAAAACTCACTGACAGTCCTGTATGTCTAGCAGTTGATGAAGGTGCTATAGATCTTTGCTTGGAGCGTTTTTTACATGAACAAAAGCAGTTAAATTACCGCACGTCAAAGGTACTGGAAATTAACACTAAGCATCCTGTAATAAAAAGCATAATGAAATCTCACGCTGAAAATGGTGAAAACCCAACATTGGAGGACATGGTTCACTTATTGTTTTATCAAGCTTGCATCATGGAAGGTGAAGAGATGGATTATGTAAGCATGCTGAGGCAAAAGTTCCGGATAATCATATACTGAAAGAGTTAATTACTAATTGCAATTAAGCCGGGTCTTTGATGGGGGATGCAATTAAGCCGGGGCTCTTTACTCTTGTAGCTCTTTCCTATAATTTTTGAGCATAACCTACAACTGCCTAACGCTAACGATAGAAAGATAAGTATTATAAGTAATAGCCAAAATTCCCTAAATATTCAGAGTTCACGTTTACATCTCAAAATGGTAAGGTTTCGAGAAATTAAAGAATTATCAAGCCGAAGATAAAAGTTTACTAGATGATATCAATGAGTATTTTAAAGATGTTGACAATGCAGTTGTTGAGTCTCTTGAGACTACATTTAGTGACGGGCCTAAGTCATTTATTATAGATCAAAAAAGATTAAATAGTGATGAAAGATTGTCGCTTGTCATAGTTCCTGAATGTTCAGTCTATGATTTAGGTGATATGGCAAAATTAGTGAAAGAAGCAATAGATAATAAAAATGTTGATACCTTGAACACTTATATAGATATTGTTCAAGCTGGTGTTACTCGTGTGCCACCTGAAGAAAGTTTATCAGTAGTAGAAAAAATATTAGATATAATAAGTAACTTTATCAAGGAGCAAGATAAGAAATGGAGCTGTTACCCTACTGCATCTATTGTAAGCAAGGTATATGCAATAACAGAGCGGTTACAAGGCTACATTTTTTATGAAAATTATAATAAGGATAATTATATTTAATATATATATAATAATATAATTATTATAAATATAATAAAGAGATAATTAGAATAATTATAATATAATTAATCAAAATATAAACCTTCAAAAAGCATTGAACTCTATTATTACTACATGTGGCAAAACTGCAGGTGACTCCTGAATACCTTCAAAAATCCTTCATAAACAAGATCTGGAGAAACTAATAAGCCTCTCTGTCGTGATTTAAACAGTGGAACCCGCTGTTTGGAAAGGCGAGGGTCAAGGACATCTGAAAAATGTCTATCCGCTCAATTGCTCTTTCCTCGGGGACTTTGGCTCGGTTGTAGTGACTTGTGTTTGAGAGGACCGTCAACTTCGGCAGAATCTTGGACCTTTCAGGACTGAACATCCATGGACCTGATCGCGTCCAGAATGTCTTGTATCACATAGGGCTGCTCACAATAGAATACGAAAAGTCCCTGAAAACACTCAGTGTTGGATTAGTGCGTGTAATATATAAATTAAATTGAACATTTTTTGTTTTAGTATACAATATTTAAAATTAGTTTAAAATAGTATCATCAGTATTGTCAACAAAAAGATTACATTATAATTAATAATTCATGTATGTCATACCATTCTCCGGTGTACTGAATTTTACCCATCCAACAAAACCTAATGATACATATATTCTGAGCAATAACGAGTTGCAACCAGTGATGACTGATTCACATTATGTTGCAAACTTAGTAACAATAAAATTCTTGAAAAACTGAGATTTAAACTCAAAAAGGTCAGAGTGATTAAGAAAACACAAATATTTAAGATTACTATCACTATTAATACTAAATTTTGCTTTAATAATAATAAGAAAGAAACGATAAAAATTTTTTTTACGAACCATTATAAAGTTCATCAAAATTTATACTTAATTAAAAGGGCAAAGAACCCACTAAGTAACAAATAGCCCCCAACGTAGAGCAGGCAAAATAAATTGCACTCCGTGGAGGATAAGGTGAATGGAAATTGACACTCGAATACTGAAAAACACAAGTATTTTACATAGTATATACTGTTGTTGTTGTTGTTGTTGTCTTTAGTGGCTATGAGAGTGTATATCTATTTACTCTCGTACGCCAATAACAATGTATTAAACTATATATAACTGGCACGGAAGGACGTAAGTCCTAACCTTACCAACCTTTTATAACTAATGTTTAAAATCTCTAAACAAGCTTGTAAGTTTGGCAACCCTTGTATGTGTATACGTGTGCATGTGATTTAGTGTATGTGTGTGTGTGTGTGTGTGTGTGTCGGTGTATATGTGAATGCACACGGGACCTACAGCTTAACGTGGGTTCCGAACCACGTGGGAAGATAATTTTTAATTAGCTTCGAAACCAATCAAAAATTAACCTCCCTAGGCCTGACGCAGGCTACAGGGCATTTTCCTTTGGGGTTACCAATCAAAGTACTTACCCTGCCCAGTGTTGCTTAACTCGGTGATCTAACGAGCACCGGTCTAACAACCCAGTTAGCCTGCCGGCTAACCTTAAAATTAAATGAATTTATTTAACATTATAAAATTAAAATATGTTGGTAAAAATATTTGAAGTATTAAAAATTTAAAAATTTGTCAGATATTGAATTTATTTGTACCTGAGAGTTTTTTAAACAGGCGAAAATAGAAGAAACAAAGTTATTGTTGTTGTCTTTAGTATCTAAGAGAGATCTAGTATTTCAATCTCGTACGCCAATAACACTTTCACCGTTTAGAAGAAACAAGAAAGTACTAATTTTGACAAAAGTTTTAAACACGATTTCTTACTTTGAAATAAGTGTCGTAAACTAGGGAGTACAAACTTCCATAAAATCAATGTATTCAATTTTTTCTTCTTGAATACAGCACCATCTTCAGTTGTGCTACGCCAACTAAACCCAAGAGGCGGGTAGTTTAAAACGATATTCATTGATGTTTATCATTACAATTATTAGAATAATTAAATTTAAATTACAGTTAATGATACGCATTTAAATGGAATAAAAATGCAATACAAAATACGTTGAATACAACGTTTATTTATATAAAATAACTGCACACATTTATTTAAATACAATATTAACATATTTAATATAATAACAGTCATATTTTATAACATAAATGTTAATATTTTACAAGATTTTTGTTGTTAAACATAATTAATAGAGGTTAATTTTACATTTGTAATAATATTTCATTATATATATACTGAAATATCGTACAATACATATATGATTTAATAATTAATATTATAACCATTGCAATGCAACGCGTAATTGTCCTTTTAGTATTTGTTATTTTTGCAATAAGTTGAAAAAATATTAAACATAACTCGAAACGTTGACAACATTAAAATTGTATAATATTGAATAACAAGTCACATATATACTATATGATATTTATATTTATAATGAAATCTTATTATAAATATAAAATAAATGTCCGTTAAATAATTACTAAATGTGTTTAACGACAAAAATTACAAACATTAATAAAATATTAAAATTTCCTTATACAGTAACAGTAAAATTTAGCACGATACGTTAAAAGAGGGATGTTGAAGACTTTTTTGGTATAAACTTTTGTATATGCAATCACAACATTATCTTCAACTGTACCACAGCAACTAAAATCTTTGTTAAATAAATTACTGGAAGTTTGTATCCCCTGAAGCTAACTAAATGTTATTTGTTATAACAATGCTCTGCATTATTCCAAAATTCAGGTCAGTGTTCTCAAAATAACTGCTTTGCGTCTTTCATATCCGCTTTAAGCTTTTTGTGCTTTTTATATTTACTGAAAAATAAAAGTGATTTTAAATTTCGGAGAAGTCCGACTATTTTTCTTTAATTTAAATTTTTGTTTGTTTAGTTAGTTTCAGGTAGGCTTCTCTCATCCGTTAATTCTATAACCAACTTCACTTATTGACCCTATTCTGCATTTTTACTGAAATTGATTGAAAGTGATGAAGTATACACAATTAATAAGTTATCACTGATGATATTCCAATTTAAGGAATTTTGAAAGTTTATAAATAAGCTGAAGAACGGTGTTTAAGAATTGCTTTTCAGATCAACATTAATTTAGGTGCAACGAAAATGACTGGAATTGTATACTTCTGCACAAAACGCTTAGTTAAAATTTTATATAAATCAAAAACTAAATATAGCGCCATCATATCAAATCTTCTGATAATAATTCAAATATTCGCGTAATTTCCATTAAAAAATATAAATTAAAATTTTTTCGTTAAAAAAAAAAACATTAAGAAAACGAAAAACATTTTATTGCAACATTTTGTAAAATAATATATTATAGGCTCATTATTTCATTATTAAAACAACACGTTACTTAACCCGTGCTAAACTAGTATTGTACATGTACAATTTAAAACGTATTTATTACTTTTATTTTAATTAATTTGTTTTATTTATCAATGAATGAAAATAATTCTAAAAATATTCAAATACTTTCAAATGTTACTAATTTTTTTAAATATTTATGAACTTTTAAACTTACATAAAAAATATTAATACTATTCTATATATTTAATATTTTAAAAAGTTGTTTATTAGACAGCATCTTGAAATATTTCTTACCTGTACGTATAATAAAAGTAGTCGCAATTCAAAAAATGAATTTAGTGGATGACTCCCTATTTAAAATTAGCTACGTGACTGATATTTTGAGGTTATGTATTATGAAATAACTAACAAACTTTAGGGGAAAATTTGAATTAAAAACTTGTGCACATCTCACAAATTACATATTTTTAAATAAAATTAAAATTAAATATTTGAAACAAAATCTAATAAAAATTTAAATACAATACAAATTCAAATTGGCCGATAAATTTATCATTTCGTCTACTTTTGTTTAATCACTCGGTTTCCTGTAAAATTGGCAAATAAAATACAAAAATTAAAACGTATTAAAGTGACAGAAAGAAAGATATAACCATAACCTCAAACTGTTAGTACACGTAGCCACTTCAAGCAACTTGATGTACATCTAAATCCATCTAAATAATATATTTGTAAAAGTGAAAAATAAAACAGACAATATTTTTTACAATATTGAATATTTTGGCTGGATTTTAATATAATGTTCCTTGTTTGAAGTTGGTCGCACAATTGACAATTTAAAGTCATTTATTACGAAAGTAACTTAATAGTTCGATACTAATAAACAACATAGTAGACGAATTTGCGGGTTATATGAATTTGAATTTGATTAAACTCGCTTTATATACAATACAATTTTCGTTTTAATTTAAATCGTAAAATTTAATAGATGTAATAATAATGTTTATAAAATTGTATACATTCATCAGTTATATTACTCAGTATAAATGTACTATTTTAATTTAATTTAAAAACCTAGTTTTACACATGTGTCATATATTTCATTTATATAATTCCTTTCTACTTTCATTATACATATACAAATATTAAACAAACTAACAAATTGTTAAATTCATTAGTTTAAATTTAAAAAACATACAATTTATTAATTTGGTTAGCATTTTTATATATAAAGTGAAAGTAGACAAGTTTTATTTAAATTTATATTTTAATTCAAAATAAAAATAGTGTATTAATACTGAATAATGTAACTGATGAATGTATAGATTTTTATAAACATTTTTATTGTATCTATTAAATTTTAAGATTTAAATTAAAATGAACATTGTATTTTATACGAAGATAAATTTTAATAAAACGTATATTCAAATAGCCTGCAAATTCGTCTACTGTATCTGTTCACGTTACTTCCGCGATAAATAATTTCAAACTATTAATTGTGCAGCTAGCTTCAAGCAAGGAGTCTTATACTGAAATCCAGTAAAAACTTTTAAAAAGTACAGAATAATATTATAACAGTAATTATTATATTACATAAAAATCCAAAAAAGGGCATGCTTATTTTTATATACAATGAAATATTTATTTCATAAAATATATGTAAAATCATAGTACACAGTGATAAAAATCATGATTTTTATTAAAATTCAGATAAGAATAAACGGGATATATTATCAATTATAATCTATAAAATTTGTATAAAAGATTATTTCAAATTCTTGCAAAGAATTAAATAAACATAAAATTAATAAATTGTTATTATCTTGATACAACAATTTTCCGTCTGGGTAATATTTAAAATAATATTATATTTTTTAGTTTTTTACAAAGTAGATTATTCTATAACCAAATTAAATTAATTTTATCACAGAAATAGAAAAACACATTTTTAGCCAGAGAAAAGGTAATGATCATAACGGATTAATGATAAAAATAAAAATTATAACGAAAATACTCGTGAACACAAATGGTACAACAAAGATGATAATTTAAAAAATTCAGAATTATTTATGGCTTTTTGAAATATTAACTTCAAAAATTATTAATATAATGGTACAAAACTATTAGTATCCATCAGTCTCCTTATGTTGGTGACGCTATACTTGGCAAGTCTAAAATTTCAGTAACAAAAGTTGCAACATCAGTACTTTTTGTTGCATGTTCCTTGAAAAAACTTAACTCCATAAGTTGAGTGTAATTTGGACGCATCAAATAATTTTTCTCTAGGCTGAAAGATTAACAAACACAATATAATATATTGGTTGATGAATCATATAAACGTAATATCACAGTTTCTTAACAAACCATTTATTAACAAATTCTTCAAAACTGACAGAAAATTTTCCTGTTGGTAATTTTGGAGCATCATCTTTTACAACTTGTTTAAGTTGTTCAAATGGAGTTCCCCATGTTGCATATGGAAATACTCCAGTTGCTAATTCTACAAGAGAAATTCCTAATGACCACACATCTGATCTTATATCATAATGTGCTGTATCTCCAGATGGATCTATTCTTTCAGGCTGAAAAATAAATTATTGTATATTCATCTTAAATATTTTTATAGAAGTTTCTTAAACGCAATAAAGAACGTTTTAATGAAATGAAAAAACTGTGATTAATTGAATCTAATATTTTGTCATCTTAACCAACATTTCCTTAATTTAACAATGTTATTCTCTACATTTATTAACTCTCTATTTGAAAAACCAACGCAAATACACTATAAAAAGAGAAAGAAATATTATAGCATATAAATGAAACAAGTTTCTCTCTCTGAATAAAAATTTAAAAATATATTTAGAATATAAGCTGTAAATAACTTGTTCATTTCGGAAATCATTTGACTTTAACATACTATTGAGTTTAATTACTTTAGAATTTAATTACTGAATTTTAATATTAAATTGAATTGATCAGTTTCCTACCTTTTAAACCCTCTCATGTATCAACCTTTTAAAATTATTATGTGATAGTATAACAAAAAACGAAACAAACAAAAACAAATAAAACAACAGAACTATATCAATAAATAAAAATTATAATAAATAATTAAATTATAAAAGTTTACATTTTAACATCTTTTATGAAGAAATTTTTATATTTTAAAAAAACAAAACATTACATACAGCCATATAAGGTTTGCAACCAGCATCTGTAGTTTTAGCGACAGAGTCTACAAGATAACCCGATATTCCAAAATCACACATTTTAACTTCACCTTTACGATTAATTAAAATGTTGCTGGGTTTAACATCTCTGTGTATCACTCTCAGCTGTGAATAAAGATAGTGCAAAGCACTTACTATCTAAAATATTAATTAAATTAATTTTAAATTGATTAAATCAATATGCTTTAACATCCAGTCAAATTTGTAATAAATGTTAGCATTTAAATATTAATATAATATTTGATTTTGACATTTTTCAAAATACTTACTGAAAATGCTATTTTTCCTAATATATCTTCAGGAATTATTCGATTGTTTTTATAAACTTTTGGATAAAATTTATCTAAGCTTGTATCCATAACTTCCATGCATATCCAAACATCACCTTCGCGAAATAAAGCTCCATAAAATTGTACTGTGTATAAACAATCGGATGTTCTCATCGAGACATCTAAATCCATTAATAAACGCTTTTGTTCTTGACTATTCACAGTTGCTGATATTCTCTACAAATAATGATTACAATTAAAGGTTACAATTAAATTCATTTATAAATATATTAGAGGGTCGGGATTCTTTTCATCCAATACGCGTCTCACATACTAAACATAGAATTCTAACAGAATATAAAATGTTTCTGTACCAGTCAGTTTTAATACAGACATGATTTAAAATCACACCATAAAAACTATATTGACATCTGCTTTATAATTTATATATAAATTTTAATTTATTATTATAGTTATTAAAAGAGAATAATTGTCAAAATTATCTCCTATTTTTCTTATTGTTCGTAACTAACTAAAAACTTAGAAGTATTTTTTTACATAATATTACAATTCTGTAATTTAATACTTGTGAATTTTTGATGAATTTGAATAACCTATTGCCAAAAATGCAAATTTTAAGAAAAAGTTTTTTTTTCCGTTTTATCGAGGAACCCTTAGTTTTTCTATTTTTTAAATAAATTTGTATATTTGGCAGTTAATTTACACAATGAATTACTTTTTGTGATTAAATATGTTCGTATCAGAAAGCATGTTATTGATTTTACTCTTATAATCTCGTTTCTCGATGACCACAATTATATTACCTTTATCAGCTCTTGTAACCATCAACTTATCATTTCCTTTCAAATTTTTTATATTTCGGCAACATTATTATGCAACTAGTTTTATATATATATATATATATATATATATATATATATAGTGTATGCCTCATAAAACCTGTCTCGTGAAATTTGTATATGACAGATTTAATATTTGTAATATATTCCCAAATACCACTCTTATTTAATTTCTCTTTCTATATACTAAATTTATCAGTTAATGCTAATGTATTTTCGCCTGTATTTAACACGGTAATATCACCCAAATTAATTATCTATTTTTCTGGATTAATGTAAGTTAAGAGATTAATGTAATTTACGTCATGAATTTCGCGTTTGTTATACTTATAAAATTATCATTTAAAATTTTTAAAATTATTTAAGATAACGTGTAAAGATTTGTTTAATTCTATTTCTGATTTAAGAAAGCAACTTTCAGTAATCTTTTTGTAAATATGCACATATTTAATTTTAAATTAAAAAGCACTGTTACAGTATCAGAACCTTAAACATCATTTACAATTTCAACCGCTTGGCTTGCATTTTCGTCTTTATCAAAGAAAAACTAAAATATACCAAATTTTCTCTTTATTGAGTTCCATTTTTAACACCATGTAATTCACAACTGAATCGACCAATAAAAAGACTATAAATTATTTTTTTATAGTACGGAATATTATGTTTCTAATGAGCACAAGTCTTAATTTGTTTGATTAATATGTTAAAAAATATGTTACTGCAGCTATCTGACCAAAAAAATGGATTACTTTTTCCACAAACTAATATATCATGTAAAAATTGACAGTGTTAAATTTTTATACAACATTAGATTGGAGGTATACGCTAATATTTAACATTAACAAAACTTTCGCCAAATTCTAACCATGCATTTCCAAACCTATAATAAAAGTTGTCTGATATAAAATACTAATTATTTAATATAATAAGAAAATATACATAAATTACACTAATTTTATTTTTACAGTAAGAATAAAAGCCTCTAAATAAGAACATTTAAAATATCCAAAATATAAACTGATAAAGTAATACAAATAATGTAATGAATTAATACACCTTTTTAACAAATTTTTTTGGACATTAAAATTTGTACCTTAACAGCCATGATAGTTCCACTAGGTCTATGTCGAACTTTATCTACACTACCATAAGCTCCTCTTCCAAGTTCACATATGGACTCAAGATCATCTGCTTCGACATCAAATGTTTGATCATCTATTGTTAT
>JABFOX010003213.1:0-10548 GCA_022817665.1 Axea sp. ZL-2020
AATTTTCTTTTTTTCCAAAAGTTTTTCTTTAATATCTTGGTTTTCATACTACAACAAAAAAAAACATGTAAATGTACTACTTATTTTATTTAAATTTATTATTATTTATTATTAATGCCCCTAATTTTACATATAATTTTTATTATTGTTTTGTAAATAGGTCCATGATGAACATGTATGAAAATAAATGGTTAATGTTATTTTTAAATATTTCTGCTAACTGTATTTATCATATGGATAAAATAAATAGAAAATTAATATTTCCTAAGAATTCTATCAGAAATAATGTCATTTTTTTAACTTTTCCCTTTAAAGTAAAAATCCAATTACAACAACAATGTATAATTAACGTATGTTTAATTGAAATTAAATACGTGTTCATATTATCAATATTTCATTTACATTCAGTTCCTCGATTCTGTGAATTAACGCCTCTGTTTTGCTTTTGTAATACTTGCATCGCTCATCAAGTTCATTAATTTGATACTGAAACTGAAATATAATTTTTTGGTGAAACGATTTTCGATTAATATATTTATCTTACATAATTTCATAATTTAAAAAAGAATTACTGCATTTTTGACATTTTGTATTTCATTTAAATGAAGCTCATTCATTTTCCGACATTTTTCCTGCAAAGTATACATATCTAATGAATATTACCGCGTTTAAAATTACTAAATTTGTATACTAATTAATTTGTATTAACTTCTAAAATATTTGTATTATGTTGAAATATACTTAAAGTTGTTCGTAACTCATTCTTTTCTGTTTTAAGTTCTTCTATATCTTTATCTTTTGCCTAAACGACACAAATTTGATTAGTTTTATACAATTACGGTATGCGAGAAAATATTAAGCAGAATTATTTAATTCTAATCCTTTTCACTTAAAGCACACATTTAATTGAAACTGTTGAGAAACAATGATTGATTCTTGTTGTATAAAATCTTGTTTCAAAATTTCGTATTTTTCTTGAAAATTAGATTCAGAACAAATAAAGGATCCAGAACCACATTCCGATGAGCTTTCAGAATCTGAATATTGACTCGGCGATTTAAATAGCCTTTGATTTCCATCATTTCGATCAGAACTGCTGTGTCCATTTTCAAAATCCTGTAATTAAAATATTATTAGTTATTACTATTCATACATAATAATAAGCAATGTAGTTTTAAAAATATATAAGTGATATGTTTATAATTTTTGAAATAAAAGTTACACGTTTGCAAAAAAGTCATAAAGAATACAAAGATTTCATTAAACATTGAAGTTTATTCTTATCCGAATAACTCTCTCGAAAATATTAAATATTTTTGATTAATCAATTAAAAATTATAATTCATAAATGATAACAAAATGTCAGATATTCGAAGACATTTTCTAAGTACCATAAATTTCAGAATTTGAAGCTATAACAATGAAGTGTTTAAACTCTTAATTTGATTAATAAAAATAATTATTAATTTCTGCACAAATAACAGAATATATACTATTTACTTATTTTTGTACACTGACCAAATTTACTTCAACTGCTGCATCAGAAGACTCGTACACATTTACTTGAAGTGACACATCTTTGCAATCAGCTGTTAACATTTAAAGGATATTATAATATTCATTTTCATTATAAATATAAAATTTGTTAAATTAAATAATAATAAGATAATTAAAGAGAAGTTACACAATTACACACTTTTTATATTTAATCCATCACTGTTATACGACAAGCTCAAGTTATCTTGAATATAAAGCGGAGAAGTTGATCTCTCAAAATAATCCACTGTATTTTTCTCAAAACTTTCCGTTTCATCTTTGATATTTTTCATTCCCTGTGAATAACACATTTATCTGTCTTTAATATGTCATATTTACATTGTTAAATAAGACAATTCGTATAAATAGCAAACCTAGAAAAATAACACACGACTATTTCATTCTTATCAAGTTCAAACAAATACTAACAAATATTTAGCGAAGATGTTTGTACTTCGTTTGGTTCCTTAATTTAAATTTAATAATACTAATTAAATTTAAAGGGGGTGAATATTAAAACTATTTGGCATTTTCAAATTATAAATAATATTACATTTACTTAAGCTGAACCAGAAAATAGTGGTTTATCAGTTTTCAAGTAGTTAATAGAATAACTTATAAATGAATAATTTATTGCAGTTAATAATTAAGTATTATTTGTTAAATCATTTCAATATGTATATATAAATATATTACATCGTATAAATATACATTTTGGTTCACATTCAATCCAAAATATTTGTGTTTGTTCACTTCTTCCTGTACCATTGGAAATTTGACTGTCTTAAATTCATGAATTTTCTGATTTATTGTTTTTTGAGAAAATAGTTTCGTAAGCTGTAAAAAAAATTATTCGTTAATATAAATGTTACTTTAATGTTGCTATTGCATTTATTCTAAAACACAAATAAAATTTGTCTATATATTAAAACTGTATAGAAATAATAATATTGAAAATATTTTCATATCTTTCGCACACTAATTTTTAGTTGAAATTTTAAAAACTGAATAAGCAGTTATTTTACATAAAAAGTTTGTATGAATAATTTAACAACTTGGCTATTAACATTTATTATTCAACAAATGTTGAGTCTTTAAGAGAAATTTTTTGAATTGTTTTTTTAAAATCCTTCATGTACATAGTAATTCTTTATTATACAGTATTTATTTTTCAGTCTTATGAGTCTTTTAATTGTTTATGATTGTGTTCATGAATGGTGAATTATTAGTAAACGATACATTTTCTCCACTTGTATCATCCGGTAAAGGCTCAGGTGATGGGTAAAACTGAGTTCCTGTGGAGCAGACAACCCTGGTTACAGAATTAGAGATTTTCATAAAAGAATTTTATGTTATAAAGACTTATCTAACTTGCAATAAAAAATCCATATTAATTGTATGAAATGTCAATAAACTTTTGTATGAAATGTTATGAAAATAAAAACAAAACATAAAGTACATAATTTATGAAAAAAATTTATAAAAAAAAGTTACTGTCATGAAATATGGAATTGCACGAACGATTTTTCATGAATTATACATCGTCAGCTTTGTTTTTATTTTCATGGCACTTCGTACAATTAATATGTATTTTCTGTTGCAGTTCATAATTCCTTATCCAGGGCGACGTCTGGTTAAACATCATCCTGACGTGCCAGTTACTTGGCCAACTTCGTCAGAATTTAATTAATAATAATTTGGCATTCTTGCACCGAGTTGTGACCAAATGCTGTTTTTATTTATAACGCTAAATCTCACATTGTTTTGTTCCACCTGTTCTTGAAAATAAATCGTGTATTCCAGGGGAAGTGAACTCCAAGCTCTGATATCCGCACAAGATTCGGGTAGCATCAGTCGACCCTCTGATCGCTGTCTGGTTAACTGAAAGACAAATTCATTGCCATTTATCAAAATTCGTGGCTTTTGATTCAAAAGCGATATCATTCTGATACGACGTTTAAAAATCGCGCGACTTCGCAAAAACCGTTAAACGTGTCAAAATGTACAAACTAAAAAACAGCTTTCAAATTTTGAACCGTCTTATCATTTTGAACCTTTCCATTGCGATTCAACTGAAACAACTAAACGCGACGAAATGTTCCGGGTAAAAACGATAGATTCATTTGGATCGTTCATCGTCTTTTATTTTGTGCAATAACAAAAGATAAAAGATAAACACACAAGATTCATTTTGTTATGATTTGTCAATGCGTGGTAAAAAAGGACAGATTATTAGTACTATTTATTATTGTTGATTTGACTTTGTAGTTTTTTTTTTTTCGATTTTCTTTAAAGCAAATGTTATAAACGCGTTACTCGTAAAACAGAAAACTTGCGTGTGAAAACTGTAGAATATGAGATGTGTTCGATTATACACAACACTTTTATTATAGAAATTTTATAGTAAAACGTAAAACACATATTAATTAATATAATTTGTATTATATAAAGGTACTTTAATAAATATACATTCTTTTATAAATCATATTGTTTAAGTTATCGAACGAATTGGGTAAGAGTTTTCTATAAAGCATATAGTTTAAATTTACCGCGTAAACTGATCAGTTAGGTTAAGTTCGGGAGGCAGGATTACCAAACAAAAAGAGGAAATAATAATTTAGAGATTTGTAGCGGGCTATTTGAATTGGTGTTTTATTGAATGTTTCGGTAGGCTTTACTTGCTCGTTTTGTTGGTTTATAATTAGAAAATTAACCAAACTGATAACTTTTTGTTTAATTTTATTTTAAAAATGGAATATGTAAGTTATGTGTATTATGAGTTTCTAATTCAAATGTAAATTAAAATTAAAATAGTGTGTTTGAATGAAAAATATAATTCACAAGTTTATACATTTTAAGAAATATTTTTTACCTATTAAATTTTAGCATTAAAATTAGAATACAAATTCTAATTGAAATAAAGCTAACATCTGACGAAATATTCAATAAAACACAAATTCAAATTGTGAATTATTATTTCGTGTACTTTTTGTTTGGTGGACCGACTTCCGTAATTATAACTTATTTAAAAGTTAATGCAGCCAACTTCAAGCAAGGTGTTTTGTACTAACACCATCTGTGAACAGAAAAACGAGTTGATCTTTGTTGCGCGCAATATCATACATATGAAATAAAGTTCCTTACACTTCAAGAATAAAAATAATTTTCATCTTTTTGTTAATGATAATATAAATGTTTTTTGACATAAAAATAATACATTTGTCCAGTATAAAACAAAATAATTCAAATAACGCATATTATGAATAATTAAATAATCTTTAAAATTAATATTATCTATGGAACATTGTTAAATATTCATTTATATTAGAAAATTTAAATTTAATAAAAAATATATTCATATAAATATTTACTTATATATTTAAATTATATAAATATTTTGTATATTATACTATTATATTTTAAATTATATAAATATACGAGTACTTTTTAATAATTAAAGTATATATTGTGCAGAAAAAACTAATTAAATGAATTTATTTTTAATGGCAATAATAAAATATCGATTAATAATACATTTTTATACAGAATAACCATTACAATTACGAATAACAACTGTAAAAATAATAACAATAAAATACTAATAAAATAATTGTGCTATATTAAAAAGAATAACAATAACATTTTAAGCAATAACAACTAAATAATGCATACCAATATTTTTTTCGAAATACAATTTTTACGTGGACACAAAAGGAATAATAATGGCAGTAACTATAATTTATCTGATTCCTAGTTACTTAATCTTTTAATTTGTATTATTTGTTTAATAACTAAAATAATCAATGTCGATTGTTATATATTATAACTATAAATTCAAACAAGTTTAATATAAACATTTAAATTTAACAACAGAAATAAATAAGTATATACTTGGATAAATTATAATAATAGTAAGATACAATTTGGGTATTATTATTATTATTTAATAATAATACGCACGTTACAAAATATTCTGTGTATAATTATGAGTATATTTAATACTTTAGAAATATATTCAGTGTATTATTTGTTATTATTGTGCTTACGGGAATAAAAATTTCTTATATAAATTAAAAAAAGCAATTATCGCAGAATTATACGTTTTAATAACGATATAAAATATAGTTGAACAGAATACATGCCAGTAATTATAAATTTATTTTTTCAAAAAAAAACAAGGTAAGAATCTAAATATCAATTGTATTTATTGCTACTGGTGGTTGAGTAAAATTAATTTAATGAATTTTCATGTCACTTAAGTACAACTGAATATCTTTTATTGTATTCATAAAATAAACAAATTGTACAATAAATCTGTAAAACGCCTTTTATAATTTATAGACAATAATCGTTTAAACAATTTTTACAAATCAGTGTTATAGATTATCTTCTGAACGTCTCCTCTCCTATTTTACATAAATATACAACATCATGAGATGTAATTGTCCTCTCTGCTTTTTTCAACAATTTGCAGTTGCAACATGGACTCCATAATTAATTGTTGAATTTCACTTCCGCAAAAAAGAACAGATGTGGCTTTGCGACTGAAACCAGCTATGTCAGCTGCAATATCATCAACATAATATTTATTTATAAAGTTAAAGTTATTTAAAAAGTTGTTATTAGTTAATCAGGAAATGGAATTAAAACTTACACGCAGTGCCTCACATGCTTCAGGCGATAAGAAGTCTTGCTCTTTTAATTCTCGAAGCAACAATTTTAAATTGCTTATAGATTTCTTTAATTGACAATTAGCTTTTTGTATGTTATGTATTTTCTTCCTTTGCTCCAAAACTGTTTCTATAGCTACTTCTAGACACATTTTGGCATCAGCAGGTGATTTAGAAACTTCTTCAACATTAATGTCACCTATTCGACGATATATTTTTTTTGGTATTATTTCGTCATCTTCATCATTCAGTGTCATACATTTTGATCTAAAAACACAATATTGACCAAAAATGAATAAAATGAATATTATTATATAAATATAATTTACATATACTGTACCTTTTCAGTGACATATTTCCAATGTTATTAGTTGAAGTTTCAGGTTTGTATTCAACATTTTGTAAATCCTGAAATTAAAATGTTAATATATTATGTAAAAATATATTGAATTTATGACTAAGAATGTTAAAAAAAGAAATATTATTTTCATTTTCTTCCATTATATATTATGATAGAAAGCAACATAATTATACTAGTAACAAAAAATATTCTAAGGATATTGTATATTTCTAATTAAATGTATTTGATTTGTATAAATTACATCTTCTTCAGTCAATTTGTTCTCCTCCAAATCTTCAATAAATATGATTCTAGTAGGTACACATGTACTTTTTAATCTCATTTTTGAGCCCACTAATGGTTCCATGAAATCACTTTTAATAAAGTGTCTCGAACAAACTCTAGCAGAATCTGTTATACTTGTTATGTTGAGAGACTTTTTCCATTCTTCCTTCATATGAGGATCATTTGGAAATCTGAAAACAAATATTTATAAATCGTACAGGGTCGTAGATGTTCAAAAATATTTGGAAAAAAATGTATTTAAAAGTTTATAATATGAAAGTTCAGTTAGTTTATTTAAAATGTAAATATTTACATGCTACTGATACAATATTTTTCTTTTAAATTATTAAATAAATTTTCCTTTTATGGTCATATTTATTAAACTGAAAATCATCGTTTTATATTCTTAATTAATGTAATACTTTTAATAACATGTTTAAATATTGCTATTATATATTATATTAGTAAAATATTGTTAATACAATTATTGAAAATAAATATACAAAATGTCTGAAAGTAGGTACAGCATATACCTGAATACTTTAAAGTAATGAAAAATTTGTATAACACATTTTTAAACAAGATATGTCAATTGATTTATAAATGATTGTTATTTAATACTTATTAAAAGATTGTTATATATAATATTATACATATAAAGAATTATCTGAATTATTATTTAACAGTTTTCTGATTTTAACTAATTAAATTAATTTTAAATTAAAATATTGTAAAATAATTATTATTGATTACTAGAATTATACATGCTTTTGACACATTAATAATTATTATTTATATCTTAATTGTATAATATATTAAATAAAGGTTTGATAATTGTAACTAATATTTAACAACTATTATGATTAAATTAGTAAATTATTAAATAATAACAAACTTCTACTTGATTTTTAAAAGTAAAATCAGTTCAAACAATTTTGAACTGATTATATAAAAGGCACTGAATATAAAATAGATAAAACAGATATCATTAATTAAAATACATGTGATTATTTCATTAATCAATATTTTTATGAATTATTTAGTTCCGGCAACTGAATTTTTATATCAGAATATTTTTTATTATCAAAGAAATGAAATTTGTATGAGTTTGTTTTGTTTAATATAACCTCAAAAACAGTAATTTTTCTCAAATTATTATCATTTCATTGAAGTACTTTTTGTTATTATCTATTTACTTACTTATAAAGGGATATTTTCATTTCTTTTTTACATGGTGTTTTGCACACTATACAATTTTTACCCATTATTAACAAATTTTCACAATATATCGCTTTAACACAACCTCGAATGACAAAGATCTAGCGTCTATGCCGTGTTATGTTTTACCTCAACGAATCCACCAATTACAAACGGCTAGATAAAGACACAACTAGCCCCTCTCTCACCTGGATGTTATAAGCATTATCAATGTAATGAACAGTCCGTATCTACATGTTGATGGTACAAAACAAAATTTCTCTATAAAAATAAACAGGTTGTAATTATGATTGATTTACATCTCGACATCATGTGTTCTTAAAGCACAGTAAATACCATCGACATATAGATGTGGACTGTGCACTGCATTGCTTGTTGCGTGTAGGTAAGAGAGAGGGAAAGAGCGAGTGTACCAACTGGTTTGTGTTGTACGCAATATCGTATATATTATACGAAGGGCCTTACACTTAAGAATGAAAGATTTTAATCTTTTTGTTATGACAAGATAAACATTTTTTGATAAAAAGGATACAGTCGTTCAGTATAGAACAAAATAATTTAAATAACGAATACCATGAATAATCAACATTAATAATTATTAACATTTTAATATTCCATGTAAATAATTTTTAACATTAATATTATGTATGCAATATTGTTAAATCATTTTTTATATTAGGTAAAGTTTAACACAGCATTTATTAACATAAACATTTACTTTAAGATTGCATAAAAAAATAATTACTAGTTATTGTAGTAATTTTAATTAAATTTTTTAAATTATACAAATACATGATATAAGTGTATTTTATTAAACAAAACAAATATTGTGAAGACAAAAATAAGGAGATGACAGTTTTTTAATGAGAATAATTTTTAATACAGAATAACTTTTATAGTTGTGAATAGCAACTGTAAAAATGTTAACAGTAAATAATTATATAATTATGTTGTTTAATTAAAAAAAAATGGTTAATTTAACAAAATATATTATTTCTTGTCAAGATATGAAAATAAGAACTAAATTATACTACAGTTCTATTTTAGTAAACACCAATTTAATTAATAAATATTTAAATTTACAACACAAATAAATAAGTATTATTTATTTTTATATTAATATATATATATATATATATTACCTATTACAGTTAAATAAACAATAACGATAATAATATACAAGTAATCCATATATAACATGAAATTGATAATAATATTATTAATTTTGTACATATAACATTAAATATTATTAATTTAATTAATTATTTAATTTCAGTAACTGAGTTTTTTATCAACAAATTTTTTATTACAAAAAAAACAAAATCTTTGTGAACTTGTTTTTCTTCATATAACCTCAAAAACAATAAATTTCTCAAATTATTATAATTTGAGAAATATAAAATAATTTTTGTTATCATCTAAATATTTACTTACTTATGAAAGGATATTTCTAATCCTTTTTTATACGATGTCTTGCACACTATACAATTTCTAACCATTATAATACTTTTTCACAATATATTGTGAGATTAACCTCGGGTGACAAAAGTTTATCGTCTTCACTGTCCATATTCTACCCGAAAGAATCCACCAATTAAAAACTGTTAGATAAAAACACAACCGGTACATTAGCTCTTTTCCTCTCTCTTATCTATATGCAACAAGCTTAGCAATGTAATACACTGTTCATATCTATATGCCGATGATTACTTAGGTATCAGTTCTCAATTTCTCATAATTTAAAATTTTAGTCAAAAAAAAAAAATAATAATACCAGAATTATTGAAATGTTTGTGATAATATATGTGTAATGCCATTTATATTTAAGAAGATACTAACTCGGTGAATGCATCGATTATACGTGATCTTAATTTGGGAAATTATCATATTTACTAAACTGTTATTAAAGCGATTGGACAGTATGAATATACTTTGATAAATTTATATTTTAAGTATGGATTCCTACATTAACAACAATATGAACAATTCTTAACAGAACTAATTTTTTAGTTCTAAAATCACGGCGTTAGAGTTTTTTCGATTTATATTGTTAAAATATTAAACGAATAGTTCTATATATAACTACAAGATTCTTTGAAAATAGAAAAACAATGATTATTAATTGAATGGAAAAAACAAATCATATACTCTGCGATAAGACTCGCCTATTTTCAATGTATCTGAGATTAACCAGTACAACGCAAAAGGTTACCCAGTCTGTATTACACGTTAATGATATGTACCACGGATGCTTCCACGGAGTTAGTGACTTCTTAAATACAAATGATATCACACATTATATTGTCATAAAACGATCATAACCAAATTCTATAAATATAGAAGAATTTATTTAAGGAAGTGTCTATTCGGACAGGAAAACGCGATACGCAATGCGAGAAACACGCAGAACACGCAATGCCATGTTGCTAAACGCACTGGCACGTAAAATAAAGATTTTTACGCAACATTAATATAATTGTAAGCTCGTACAAATCGCTG